>CATOCK010000042.1:0-40996 GCA_951509765.1 Sphenella marginata
ATAATAAAATTGTAACAGGTCGATGTCTGTACATGGCAGATATCAACAAAAAATTGATTGGGGGAAGCATTATTAAACGAGTAGAATCCAAATCAACCATTTTGTGTGTCTGTCTGTCTGTCTGTCTGTCCGTATGTTTGTGGCCGTATCACTCTGAAAGTACTGAATGGAAATGAATGAAACTTTTTTCGTTGGATTGCTAGATACTCAACTTAAAATTTAGGATATTACTTTTTTCGATATCTCAACCGGTTTTGGAGTTATCGCCCAATCTGTGGACCAGGGGTGACCAAAAATGTCTTAGTACAATATGGATGTCAAACGAAAGGTGTCAATGAGTGCTGTAATATGCGATGTGATCAATTGAAATATCCCAAATGGTTTCGGAGACATCTTGAAGTTATCGACGAATATTTGCAAAAAAATGTTTGAGTACAATATGGGTATCAAACGAATGGTGCCAATGGGTACTGTTATATGCGATGCGCTTAATTTAAATATCTCAAATGGTTTCAATTATATATCTTCAAAAATTTCGGACGGAAAAAGAGAAGGGTGGGTAGATGCCATGTACAGACATCGACCTGTTACAATTTTATTATATGTAGAGATATGTATGTATTTCAAATTTCGAAAACTGGCCCAAATGTATTGTTTAATTGTTGTTGTGAACTATACAATCAAGTTATAGAAAGAAAGTAGAACTTCGAAAAAGTGCGTATAGGCTATAATGATTAAAATCGGACTCAGTCTGTTATAAGTTCTGATACGCAGCGAAGCAAGCGGGCCTTACTAGTACACAATAAAAATACTGCAACTTAAAATGAAGAACTTTGTTGAAAATTCAAGAAAACTCGAAACATTTTCATCAAAATTTTCAATTTTTTAGTAAAAATTTTTGATTTTTTCGCGAATGTAGTTCTGTAGCTCGTTCAATTCTAGTGAACAACGATACTTGGTCGGCTAGAAAAAAATTGCCATAAATCGAGTAATTCTTCTAGCGACTCAAGATTGGTATCTTTGTTCATTTCAATTGAACGGGCTACAAAACTGCATACTCGAAAACATCTAAAAAATTTTAATAAAAAGTTAGAAATTTTGATGAAAATTTTTCGAGTTTTCTTGAATTTTCCACAGAGTTCTTAACTTTGAGTTGAAGTATTTTTATTGTGTATTTACACATACTATCATTCAAAAATAATGAAATTAGTCTAAAGAAGTTAATCTTACTGGAAATTCCAAACAACACTTTGAACGCAGACATACTGGTCTAGGTGTATATGTAGCCTCAAAAAGTTTTAAATCTAGGCTAAAACTTTTAGCCGTGTACAAAACAATATTTATTTTTCTTGTTTGTTTTGAAATTTTGTTTAGGATTTCTTCAGGAGTTACTTCAAAAGTAGAGTGGTCTTTACGCTTTCAAAAGAAATCCAAAAACTCTATATAAAGTGACACTTATGAAACGCTTAAGAAAAATTTCTTGTGTCAGAATATTTTCTACTTTTCTACTGCTAATTTCTGGAACATTTTTTACAAAAAAGCGACCTGCGGAACTCTGGCTTTGGCAAGAAAGAAATAGTTGTCGCTTTATTTCTTGAAGAAAAACTGAAGGTTCGGAAAAATAAAAACAAAAAATGTAATAAAATAACATTGAAAATCATATAAAAAGAGGCAAATTGCAATTATTCAACAGGCAAAACGGAACGTCAAAATTTCTTGGCTATTCATGACAGTTTCATGGTCAGGAAATAAATGAAAATATTTCTTGAGCATTTTCTTTTCAACAGCATACCGAGCTTTTACTTTTAAACTTTTTCAATCCTTTTTTGCCAAATTAGCGTCACTTTTTACTATCACCTGACAAGTATAAGTACAATCTAATTGTTACTTTCTCTGATAATTCAATACGACTGCGTTGTGTACTGCTTGGTAATTTTTGGTAATTTTTTTTAACTTCTTGGTCATTTTTGTGGTTAAGCTTATGACAACCGTGACTACAATAACAAGAGACACTCATTATAACAATGTTTGCCCCCCTGTATTCATAACTCGAAAAGCATTTAATTTGAATTTCAACAAACCTGAGTTCGAATCACTCTTGCTGTTGTTAACATGCTATGTAGTTGATATGCTAAGTTGACCTTATGCAGAGCAAGTCTGATACTTTTGCGCGAATTTCTTAAAGCGCCAATGAGTGAACCATTACAGGAATTTAGTTGTGACCTCTCAGACTTGCTCTGATAATTGATTAGCGACTACCAATAACTTCTCTCAGTGTGAAATATTATTTAATTTTATTTTTTGGTATTTTCATTATTGCTTTTAATGCTAATTTCTTAACAGGGGTTTTAAAATTTAATAGAGTAATTATTCTAGTACAGACGTATATTTTTTAATTTTCGGAAAAACCCCCCTTGAATACGCGCCTGATAAACATAATACACTTAAACAAAATATATTCAAAATAAGTTAAAAAGTATTCACATTTCTGTTACTCAAAAATTAATAAATACCCGGGTATGAAAATGGGTATAAAAGGGTAAATACCCAGCGTCTATGCTTGTGGCAAGAAGTGGTGTTTGTGTGTGTCCAATTGTGCATTAACTTAGTGAAAAAGTGACGAAATTGTAAATAACAATTCCGATATGCATTTCATATATTATTTGCAGTAGTGTTATTATTATGCATGCATAAATGTTTTGTTGACATCGTAAAAAGGGGAGAAGTGAAAATTATACCTACATATGTGCATTATATCTACTAGTAATTTATGTAACATTGTTATGCAAATAATCATATATTTTTAAAACATAAAAGTCGTTTCCTTAATTTATTGATTAAATTCATTGCAAGTATAAGTCAAAAAATTAATGCATATTAACTTTGATCATTTAACCAAACACTCTCCCTGTAAATGTACCTACATATGTACATGCCAACCTTCCAAAAACACCTTGCAACAATAAGCAAACAAAATCCATTTGTATGCACCCAAATCTGAGTCCAACAACAAAAACCAATTCTACGTACAAAACTACAAATGCAATAACAAAACCATTTTACGTACAAAACTACAAATGCAACAACAAAAACTTCTGTCAGGAATTCAGAAAATTAAAGTTAAACGAGACAATCAGAGAATTTTATCTAATACTTTCTTATTCAAAGGTTGATACAGAACTGCCTTTTTTGTGGAATTCAAATTCATAGTCCAACAATGTTAAATACATTCCAAGCAAAGCAAAAGCAAAATCAAAACAAAATAATAAAGAAACATACAAAGGCAAATGTCATAAATTCAATGATGCCAGGAAATAAATATTACATGAGTATAAAACAATATGATTTGATGACACTTTATTCAACCATTCATTCATAAAAATATTTGTCGAAGAAATTTGTGTCAATTTTATAAAATCCAACTTCAATCCATATGGGGCAGGCGCGTAGCCAGAAAAAAATTTCGGGGGGGGGTTTTGGCCAAAGTGTCAGTAAATAAGAATTACCTGTAAATACACACATGCATACTTATATTTTTACATATCACATATTTATAATTTTATTTATTTGAAATTTTTTGTGGTTTTTATTTAAAACTTAACTGGGGTAAACAAAAATACAACAAGGTAATCGTTTACGTGGGGTACCGAGCTCTAATACACAACCAAAAATGTTGAGATATGTATCAAGAGACGCGCTTTGGTGCCAGGAGCATGAATATAACTCTGCTGAACCAATATTTTTAGTAGTTTGCGAGCATTTCTTCAATTTAAAAATATTACGCTCATAAATTTGTATGGAAGATAATGCACTTGGCTAGAAAAACAATTGCCAAAAATCGAGTTATTCTTCTAGCGGCTTAAGATGGGTATCTTTGTTCACTTTAATTGAATGGGCCACAAAACTGCATACTCGAAAAAAACCTAAACATTTTTACTAAAAATTTAAAAATTTTTATGAAAATTTTTCGAGGTTTCTTGTATTTTCAGGAATTTTCCACAAAGTTCTTAACTTTGAGTTGCAGTATTTTATTGTGTTTTTACACATTCTTTCATACAAAAATAATTAAATTAGTCTAGGGAAGTTAATCTTACTGGAAATTCCAAACATCACTTTGAACCCAGACATACTGGTCTAGGTGTATATATAGCCCCAAAAAGTTTTAAATCTAGGCTAAAACTTTTAGCCGTGTACAAAACAATATTTATTTTTATTGTTTGTTTTGAAATTTTGTTCAGAATTTCTTCAGGAGTTACTTAAAAAGTAGAGTGGATATTGAGTAGAGCCGAAACGCTTAAGAAAAATTTCTTGTGTCAGAATATCTTCTACTTTTCTACTGCTAATTTCTGAATTTTTACAAAAAAATAGACCCGCGCAACTCTGGCTTTGGCAAGAAGTAAATAGCTGTCGCTTTGTTTCTTAAGGGAAAACTGAAGCTTCGGAAAAGTAAAAACAAAAAATATAATAAAATAACATTGAAATTCATATAAAAAGCGGCAAATAGGATTTATTCAACATGCAGAACGGAACGTCAAAATTTCGTGGCTATTCATGTCAATTTCATGGTCAAGAAATAATTGAAAATATTTCTTAAGCATTTTCTTTTCAACAGCATACCGGGCTTTTACTTTTAAACTTTATCCCCTGACAAGTATAAGTACAATTTAATTGTTTTTTTCTCTGATAATTCAATACGACTGCGTTGTGTACTGCTTGACAATTTTTGGTAAGTTTTTTTAACTTCTTTGTCATTTTTTTGGTTAAACTTATGGCAACCGTGACTACAATAACGAGAGACTTGAGTTCGAATGACTCTTGCTGTTGTTAACATGCTATGTAGTTGATATGCTAAGTTGACCTTATGCAGAGCAAGTCTGATACTTTTGCGCGAATTTCTTAAAGCGCCAAATGAGTGAACCGTTGCAGGAATTTAGTTGGGACTTCTCAGACTTGATCTGATAATTGATTAGCGACTACCAATAACTTCTCTCAGTGTGAAATATTATTTAATTTTATTTTTTGGTATTTTCATTTTGCTATTAATGCTAATTTCTTAACAGGGGTTTTAGAAGTGAATAGAGTAATTATTCTAGTACAGACGTATATTTTTTAATTTTCGGAAATTTCGGGGGGGGGTTTGAACCCCAGTAAGCCCAAACTTTTGTAAAAAAATAATTGAGAAAGGTTTTCTCTACATGTCGTAAATAATTCACTAAAAGTTTCCCTTATTCATAAGGAGTTTGCTTATTAGCATAAGCTATGGCTCGTTTGCACCTCTCTTTGGAGTGACTCTTATGTTTCTTCTTCTTCTAGCTAAAATCTGTCGAAATTTGGTCAACCATGTTTGTTTTAGCCCTAGTGTGGCCGTGATGGCACAGAAGTACCCTTTCAATATACTACTATGTACTGAAAGTCTAGCTTTTTCACTGCTTAACAAAATTATGTGCGACTTTAGAAAAAATTCTTTGTCCAAAATTTATATAAGAATATGGAATTACTATCTGAAATAATTTAAGATATTTTTAAGACATTACGGAATGAAAAAAACAAAAGTTAATACGCTTTTGATCACCGACGGCTTCACTTAAAGCTCGTGTCAACGACGAAATCAACGACATTCCTGTATATGTATGTACATATCTATACTATAATAAATCTCTAGAAGGGTCGTGTCTGTACATTGAAAATTTCTTTGAAAAGATGACTGGGGATGACCTGGGGAATGCTATGGAGTTCATCTGATCCATTTTTAAAATTATTGTCTGTCTGTTTGTCTGTTTGAACTTAAGGATCTCGGAAACTAAGCAATGGATTTTGATGAGACTTTCACAAATATACTGCTTGAAGCTTAGAAAGGGATCTGCACTTTGTTTTATCAAAATCGGACCACAAACAAAAAAGATATACTAATTTTTAGGGAGGAACCTATGAATTTTTTTTTCTTAAATAAATTTAAATAAATATTTATGTGGGTATCAGCATATCTATACTATAATAAATCTCTAGAAGGGTCGTGTCTGTACATTGAAAATTTCTTTGAAAAGATGACTGGGGATGACCTGGGGAATGCTATGGAGTTCATCTGATCCATTTTTAAAATTATTGTCTGTCTGTTTGTCTGTTTGAACTTAAGGATCTCGGAAACTAAGCAATGGATTTTGATGAGACTTTCACAAATATACTGCTTGAAGCTTATAAAGGGATCTGCACTTTGTTTTATCAAAGTCGGACCGCAAAAAAAAAAAAGATATACTAATTTTTAGGGAGGAACCTATAAAATTTTTTTTCTTAAATAAATTTAAATAAATATTTATGTGGGTATCAGCATATCTATCTTCTATACTATAATAAATCTCTAGAAGGGTCGTGTCTGTACATTGAAAATTTCTTTGAAAAGATGACTGGGGATGACCTGGGGAATGCTATGGAGTTCATCTGATCCATTTTTAAAATTATTGTCTGTCTGTTTGTCTGTTTGTCTATTTGAACTTAAGGATCTCGGAAACTAAGCAATGGATTTTGATGAGAAAGGGATCTGCACTTTGTTTTATCAAAATCGGACCACAAACAAAAAAGATATACTAATTTTTAGGGAGGAACCTATGCAATTTTTTTTCTTAAATAAATTTAAATAAATATTTACATATGTGGGTATCAGCATATCTATACTATAATAAATCTCTAGAAGGGTCGTGTCTGTACATTGAAAATTTCTTTCAAAAGATGACTGGGGATGACCTGGGGAATGCTATGGAGTTCATCTGATCCATTTTTAAAATTATTGTCTGTCTGTTTGTCTGTTTGAACTTAAGGATCTCGGAAACTAAGCAATGGATTTTGATGAGACTTTCACAAATATACTGCTTGAAGCTTAGAAAGGGATCTGCACTTTGTTTTATCAAAGTCGGACCGCAAAAAAAAAAAAGATATACTAATTTTTAGGGAGGAACCTATAAAATTTTTTTTCTTAAATAAATTTAAATAAATATTTATGTGGGTATCAGCATATCTATCTTCTATACTATAATAAATCTCTAGAAGGGTCGTGTCTGTACATTGAAAATTTCTTTGAAAAGATGACTGGGGATGACCTGGGGAATGCTATGGAGTTCATCTGATCCATTTTTAAAATTATTGTCTGTCTGTTTGTCTATTTGAACTTAAGGATCTCGGAAACTAAGCAATGGATTTTGATGAGAAAGGGATCTGCACTTTGTTTTATCAAAATCGGACCACAAACAAAAAAGATATACTAATTTTTAGGGAGGAACCTATGAAATTTTTTTCTTAAATAAATTTAAATAAATATTTATGTGGGTATCAGCATATCTATACTATAATAAATCTCTAGAAGGGTCGTGTCTGTACATTGAAAATTTCTTTGAAAAGATGACTGGGGATGACCTGGGGAATGCTATGGAGTTCATCTGACCCATTTTTAAAATTATTGTCTGTCTGTTTGTCTGTTTGTCTGTTTGAACTTAAGGATCTCGGAAACTAAGCAATGGATTTTGATGAGACTTTCACAAATATACTGCTTGAAGCTTAGAAAGGGATCTGCACTTTGTTTTATCAAAATCGGACCACAAACAAAAAAGATATACTAATTTTTAGGGAGGAACCTATGAAATTTTTTTTCTTAAATAAATTTAAATAAATATTTATGTGGGTATCAGCATATCTATCTATCTATACTATAATAAATCTCTAGAAGGGTCGTGTCTGTACAATGAAAATTTCTTTGAAAAGATGACTGGGGATGACCTGGGGAATGCTATGGAGTTCATCTGACCCATTTTTAAAATTATTGTCTGTCTGTTTGTCTGTTTGAACTTAAGGATCTCGGAAACTAAGCAATGGATTTTGATGAGACTTTCACAAATATACTGCTTGAAGCTTAGAAAGGGATCTGCACTTTGTTTTATCAAAATCGGACCACAAACAAAAAAGATATACTAATTTTTAGGGAGGAACCTATGAAATTTTTTTTCTTAAATAAATTTAAATAAATATTTATGTGGGTATCAGCATATCTTCTATCTATACTATAATAAATCTCTAGAAGGGTCGTGTCTGTACATTGAAAATTTCTTTGAAAAGATGACTGGGGATGACCTGGGGAATGCTATGGAGTTCATCTGACCCATTTTTAAAATTATTGTCTGTCTGTTTGTCTGTTTGTCTGTTTGAACTTAAGGATCTCGGAAACTAAGCAATGGATTTTGATGAGACTTTCACAAATATACTGCGTGAAGCTTAGAAAGGGATCTGCACTTTGGTTTATCAAAATCGGACCACAAACAAAAAAGATATACTAATTTTTAGGGAGGAACCTATGAAATTTTTTTTCTTAAATAAATTTAAATAAATATTTTGTATGTGGGTAGGGTAGAGCGAGGATGATTTGACATAGAAATGCATTTTTGCTATTTTCAGCTGAAGTATAGCATGTTGCAAAAAGTGTAGAGTGGTAACTCTCTCTTAAATATTTGGGTTGAAAAGTGCCTACAATCCGAATACAAAGGCTAACTATTTTCGTTGATATGAAGTCAAAAAGGGAAAATGAGAAAAGCGACAAATCATCCTACTTGTAAGGAGGATTTGCCACAGCTTAAGGAGGATTTCACAACGTGCAGGAGGATTTGACATGTATATAATTTCAAAGAAACTGCAAAGAATTATTTCATTTTTGATTTAAAAAAAACAGTTTTATTTGAGAATTCAGTTCAATATACATATAAGTAAGTTTAAAAAAAAATTTATAAGACAGCAACTTAACGAACATCGAGACCTGAAAAATTGACTTGAAATTGTATCTTTCCTTTACGTGTAGAGGTTCCAGGCAATTGAATAGGGTCTGGAAGCTTTGCTACCAAATCCGTTGGCAGTGCTACCTTTATATCCTCAGCCGCAGGCTCGCAAAAAATAGATGTATTGTTTTGTCTTCTAAAATATTTGATTGTGTATGGCAAATTACTCGTTTTTGAAACATCTATAACTTGTCCAACATAATAGAAATTCTTATCACTTCCAAATTTTATGAGAACGTAGTCATTGCATACAGCTTCCAAATTTTCGGTGAACTTTATTCTTTCCAAGTCCTCAGTTTTGGACTCGTCACTTTCTTGCCATTTCAACGAAGTGTCGGAGTCTCTGATGCTATAAGTATCACTTTCATTACTGAAAGAATCAAGAAGTACACGTTTGACGACCTTTGCTTTTTTAATTTTTTCGGCCTCTTGTTTTTTGGTTTTTTGCAATGTGAGATCTATTAATCGATGCTTTTCCGGAGTTTCAGTATAAATTCTTGATTTTCCAGCCGGACGACCTTTGAAAGTTTTTTTAGGTTTCAATTTTGGAAGCGGTCGAATGTTTTCCGGTGTACTGTGGTGCACTTCATCCAATGAAGTGGTCAAAACATTAGGACTCGAAGAAATCCTAGTGGGACTGTTTTCAGTCAGACAATTCAAGGAACAAGATAACTCATCGTTTTGTTCTCGGTTCTCTTCAAGATCTTCCACTTCACAAAACTCGCTTTCATCAAATATATTGCTATTAAAAGGGTAAATACCTGTAGATGAAAATCCCTTTGTAATGTTTTCTGGGGAAAATGCTCTTAGAAAAGGGGTAGCTGATAACCACGGAATATCGTGTATTGTGATTACTTGAGTTTTTTCCGGATTATTGACGATGTAATTGTTAAATGCGGCTTTGCATTGTTTCTTAAATGGTCCAAATACTGTCACATCTAATGGTTGCAATCGATGGGACGTGTGCGGTGGAAAAGAAAGCAAAACAATACCACTGTCGCGGCAGTATAAAACAGCATCAAGTGAGCAGTGCGACGTATGATTATCCAGCAGAAGAAGAATGGGGGTTTCTTTAGAACATTTCGTAAAGTTTTTTAAATGTTTCAAAACGTCAAGAAAAATTATTGCATTCATCCAACCACGGTCAGCAAAGAGCCCGAGGGCTCCAGGCATTGCTCCTTTCATGAATAAAGGGGTCGCCCGCTTGCGGGGGCATACATATACTGCAGGCACGTGATTGCCTGCTGCATTGACTATGGCAACCATTGTTACCAAAGTTCCTCTTTCGCCCGAAGCAGTTTGGGAAACAGTTCTCTTACCTTTTTCGGCAATAATCTGAAAAATTGAACAATTTGTAAGAAATTCCAATATATCTTTCCTAAAATGTATGCGAACTTACTTTAACAGAATCCATCACTGTTGTAATGCCGGTCTCGTCAAGGTTGTACATGTCTTCGGGCTTGAATGAATGTTTTAAAAGAAGACTCTCCAATTTTCCGAAGAAGTCTAAGACTACAGGTTTGGTAAAAGCTCGAAGGCGAGCTAAGCTTATATTTTCAGGTTTCCGTAAGCTAAGACTTGGGTTACGTCTCATAAAACCCGATAACCAAACTTTTCCAGCTGATTGATACTTATCCCAAGAAGAAGGGTATTTGATATTATTCTTTTGAACGTAGTCGTAAACAAATCGTTTTGCCATGTCAAAAGTTAAGCCATGGTGTAAATTTGAGCAGCTTTTGAAATACTCCGTCAGCTCTCCCTCCTCAGATTTTGAAAGGACTTGCCTTATAGAATATTTTGTGCTTGCCTTGCTTTCTAACTCATTAGGCACACGATTTTTAGAAAGCAGCTTCAGCCGATAAATTATAGTTGTTCTGTTTACACTATATTTTCGGGCGGCACTCGATGGCGTCTCAATTTTATTTTTTATGTCGAGTAAGGCTTGTTGAAGGCTATCTTCACTAAAAACCCTGTCGGGATGCTTCCTTTTGTATATATTAGGCATATTGCTCTAAAGGTTATAACAGCACAATAAAAAAAAATTATTACAACACAGAACAAGGAGAATAAAGGAGGATTTGACAATTTGATAAATCCTCCTACTGGGCAAATGTCAAATCCTCCTTTTACCAGTAATAAATGTTTATTATAAAACTTACCGAAAATGGTTAATATTATTACACCACTGATTCTCTTATTCACTTTTTACGATATTAAGTATTATGAATCGAATCGGGTTAATTGAAAACATGTAAAAATCACGCTTCCCGTAAATAAAACTTTGTATGCAAAATTAACAGCAAAGTACCGCGAAACCGAAAAACACGTGCAGCACGAAGCGAGCCAAAGAAACAACTGACATTTTCATGTATATTGCTCAATAGTCAGCAGGCATCAATTGTGGATTAATATACATATTTTATGTATCTTTCACACGAGGCGTTATATTTAAAAATGACACATCCTCCTTTTGTCAAATCATCCTCGCTCTACCCTATCAGCATATCTATACTATAATAAATCTCTAGAAGGGTCGTGTCTGTACAATGAAAATTTCTTTGAAAATATGACTGGGGATGACCTGGGGAATGCTATGGAGTTCATCTGACCCATTTTTAAAATTATTGTCTGTCTGTTTGTCTGTTTGTCTGTTTGAACTTAAGGAACTCGGAAACTAAGCAATGGATTTTGATGAGACTTTCACAAATATACTGCTTGAAGCTTAGAAAGGGATCTGCACTTTGTTTTATCAAAATCGGACCACAAACAAAAAAGATATACTAATTTTTAGGGAGGAACCTATGAAATTTTTTTTCTTAAATAAATAAATAAATATTTATGTGGGTATCAGCATATCTATACTATAATAAATCTCTAGAAGGGTCGTGTCTGTACAATGAAAATTTCTTTGAAAAGATGACTGGGGATGACCTGGGGAATGCTATGGAGTTCATCTGACCCATTTTTAAAATTATTGTCTGTCTGTTTGTCTGTTTGAACTTAAGGATCTCGGAAACTAAGCAATGGATTTTGATGAGACTTTCACAAATATACTGCTTGAAGCTTAGAAAGGGATCTGCACTTTATTTTATCAAAATCGGACCCCAAACAAAAAAGATATACTAATTTTTAGGGAGGAACCTATGAAATTTTTTTTCTTAAATAAATTTAAATAAATATTTATGTGGGTATCAGCATATCTATACTATAATAAATCTCTAGAAGGGTCGTGTCTGTACATTGAAAATTTCTTTGAAAAGATGACTGGGGATGACCTGGGGAATGCTATGGAGTTCATCTGACCCATTTTTAAAATTATTGTCTGTCTGTTTGTCTGTTTGTCTGTTTGAACTTAAGGATCTCGGAAACTAAGCAATGGATTTTGATGAGACTTTCACAAATATACTGCTTGAAGCTTAGAAAGGGATCTGCACTTTGTTTTATCAAAATCGGACCACAAACAAAAAAGATATACTAATTTTTAGGGAGGAACCTATGAAATTTTTTTTCTTAAATAAATTTAAATAAATATTTATATGGGTATCAGCATATCTATCTATCTATACTATAATAAATCTCTAGAAGGGTCGTGTCTGTACAATGAAAATTTCTTTGAAAAGATGACTGGGGATGACCTGGGGAATGCTATGGAGTTCATCTGACCCATTTTTAAAATTATTGTCTGTCTGTTTGTCTGTTTGAACTTAAGGATCTCGGAAACTAAGCAATGGATTTTGATGAGAAAGGGATCTGCACTTTGTTTTATCAAAATCGGACCACAAACAAAAAAGATATACTAATTTTTAGGGAGGAACCTATGAAATTTTTTTTCTTAAATAAATTTAAATAAATATTTATGTGGGTATCAGCATATCTATACTATAATAAATCTCTAGAAGGGTCGTGTCTGTACATTGAAAATTTCTTTGAAAAGATGACTGGGGATGACCTGGGGAATGCTATGGAGTTCATCTGACCCATTTTTAAAATTATTGTCTGTCTGTTTGTCTGTTTGTCTGTTTGAACTTAAGGATCTCGGAAACTAAGCAATGGATTTTGATGAGACTTTCACAAATATACTGCTTGAAGCTTAGAAAGGGATCTGCACTTTGTTTTATCAAAATCGGACCACAAACAAAAAAGATATACTAATTTTTAGGGAGGAACCTATGAAATTTTTTTTCTTAAATAAATTTAAATAAATATTTATGTGGGTATCAGCATATCTATCTATCTATACTATAATAAATCTCTAGAAGGGTCGTGTCTGTACAATGAAAATTTCTTTGAAAATATGACTGGGGATGACCTGGGGAATGCTATGGAGTTCATCTGACCCATTTTTAAAATTATTGTCTGTCTGTTTGTCTGTTTGTCTGTTTGAACTTAAGGATCTCGGAAACTAAGCAATGGATTTTGATGAGACTTTCACAAATATACTGCTTGAAGCTTAGAAAGGGATCTGCACTTTGTTTTATCAAAATCGGACCACAAACAAAAAAGATATACTAATTTTTAGGGAGGAACTATGAAATTTTGTTTCTTAAATAAATTTAAATAAATATTTATGTGGGTATCAGCATATCTTCTATCTATACTATAATAAATCTCTAGAAGGGTCGTGTCTGTACATTGAAAATTTCTTTGAAAAGATGACTGGGGATGACCTGGGGAATGCTATGGAGTTCATCTGACCCATTTTTAAAATTATTGTCTGTCTGTTTGTCTGTTTGTCTGTTTGAACTTAAGGATCTCGGAAACTAAGCAATGGATTTTGATGAGACTTTCACAAATATACTGCGTGAAGCTTAGAAAGGGATCTGCACTTTGGTTTATCAAAATCGGGCCACAAACAAAAAAGATATACTAATTTTTAGGGAGGAACCTATGAAATTTTTTTTCTTAAATAAATTTAAATAAATATTTTGTATGTGGGTAGGGTAGAGCGAGGATGATTTGACATAGAAATGCATTTTTGCTATTTTCAGCTGAAGTATAGCATGTTGCAAAAAGTGTAGAGTGGTAACTCTCTCTTAAATATTTGGGTTGAAAAGTGCCTACAATCCGAATACAAAGGCTAACTATTTTCGTTGATATGAAGTCAAAAAGGGAAAATGAGAAAAGCGACAAATCATCCTACTTGTAAGGAGGATTTGCCACAGCTTAAGGAGGATTTCACAACGTGCAGGAGGATTTGACATGTATATAATTTCAAAGAAACTGCAAAGAATTATTTCATTTTTGATTTAAAAAAAACAGTTTTATTTGAGAATTCAGTTCAATATACATATAAGTAAGTTTAAAAAAAAATTTATAAGACAGCAACTTAACGAACATCGAGACCTGAAAAATTGACTTGAAATTGTATCTTTCCTTTACGTGTAGAGGTTCCAGGCAATTGAATAGGGTCTGGAAGCTTTGCTACCAAATCCGTTGGCAGTGCTACCTTTATATCCTCAACCGCAGGCTCGCAAAAAATAGATGTATTGTTTTGTCTTCTAAAATATTTGATTGTGTATGGCAAATTACTCGTTTTTGAAACATCTATAACTTGTCCAACATAATAGAAATTCTTATCACTTCCAAATTTTATGAGAACGTAGTCATTGCATACAGCTTCCAAATTTTCGGTGAACTTTATTCTTTCCAAGTCCTCAGTTTTGGACTCGTCACTTTCTTGCCATTTCAACGAAGTGTCGGAGTCTCTGATGCTATAAGTATCACTTTCATTACTGAAAGAATCAAGAAGTACACGTTTGACGACCTTTGCTTTTTTAATTTTTTCGGCCTCTTGTTTTTTGGTTTTTTGCAATGTGAGATCTATTAATCGATGCTTTTCCGGAGTTTCAGTATAAATTCTTGATTTTCCAGCCGGACGACCTTTGAAAGTTTTTTTAGGTTTCAATTTTGGAAGCGGTCGAATGTTTTCCGGTGTACTGTGGTGCACTTCATCCAATGAAGTGGTCAAAACATTAGGACTCGAAGAAATCCTAGTGGGACTGTTTTCAGTCAGACAATTCAAGGAACAAGATAACTCATCGTTTTGTTCTCGGTTCTCTTCAAGATCTTCCACTTCACAAAACTCGCTTTCATCAAATATATTGCTATTAAAAGGGTAAATACCTGTAGATGAAAATCCCTTTGTAATGTTTTCTGGGGAAAATGCTCTTAGAAAAGGGGTAGCTGATAACCACGGAATATCGTATATTGTGATTACTTGAGTTTTTTCCGGATTATTGACGATGTAATTGTTAAATGCGGCTTTGCATTGTTTCTTAAATGGTCCAAATACTGTCACATCTAATGGTTGCAATCGATGGGTCGTGTGCGGTGGAAAAGAAAGCAAAACAATACCACTGTCGCGGCAGTATAAAACAGCATCAAGTGAGCAGTGCAACGTATGATTATCCAGCAGAAGAAGAATGGGGGTTTCTTTAGAACATTTCGTAAAGTTTTTTAAATGTTTCAAAACGTCAAGAAAAATTATTGCATTCATCCAACCACGGTCAGCAAAGAGCCCGAGGGCTCCAGGCATTGCTCCTTTCATGAATAAAGGGGTCGCCCGCTTGCGGGGGCATACATATACTGCAGGCACGTGATTGCCTGCTGCATTGACTATGGCAACCATTGTTACCAAAGTTCCTCTTTCGCCCGAAGCAGTTTGGGAAACAGTTCTCTTACCTTTTTCGGCAATAATCTGAAAAATTGAACAATTTGTAAGAAATTCCAATATATCTTTCCTAAAATGTATGCGAACTTACTTTAACAGAATCCATCACTGTTGTAATGCCGGTCTCGTCAAGGTTGTACATGTCTTCGGGCTTGAATGAATGTTTTAAAAGAAGACTCTCCAATTTTCCGAAGAAGTCTAAGACTACAGGTTTGGTAAAAGCTCGAAGGCGAGCTAAGCTTATATTTTCAGGTTTCCGTAAGCTAAGACTTGGGTTACGTCTCATAAAACCCGATAACCAAACTTTTCCAGCTGATTGATACTTATCCCAAGAAGAAGGGTATTTGATATTATTCTTTTGAACGTAGTCGTAAACAAATCGTTTTGCCATGTCAAAAGGTTAGCCATGGTGTAAATTTGAGCAGCTTTTGAAATACTCCGTCAGCTCTCCCTCCTCAGATTTTGAAAGGACTTGCCTTATAGAATATTTTGTGCTTGCCTTGCTTTCTAACTCATTAGGCACACGATTTTTAGAAAGCAGCTTCAGCCGATAAATTATAGTTGTTCTGTTTACACTATATTTTCGGGCGGCACTCGATGGCGTCTCAATTTTATTTTTTATGTCGAGTAAGGCTTGTTGAAGGCTATCTTCACTAAAAACCCTGTCGGGATGCTTCCTTTTGTATATATTAGGCATATTGCTCTAAAGGTTATAACAGCACAATAAAAAAAAAATATTACAACACAGAACAAGGAGAATAAAGGAGGATTTGACAATTTGATAAATCCTCCTACTGGGCAAATGTCAAATCCTCCTTTTACCAGTAATAAATGTTTATTATAAAACTTACCGAAAATGGTTAATATTATTACACCACTGATTCTCTTATTCACTTTTTACGATATTAAGTATTATGAATCGAATCGGGTTAATTGAAAACATGTAAAAATCACGCTTCCCGTAAATAAAACTTTGTATGCAAAATTAACAGCAAAGTACCGCGAAACCGAAAAACACGTGCAGCACGAAGCGAGCCAAAGAAACAACTGACATTTTCATGTATATTGCTCAATAGTCAGCAGGCATCAATTGTGGATTAATATACATATTTTATGTATCTTTCACACGAGGCGTTATATTTAAAAATGACACATCCTCCTTTTGTCAAATCATCCTCGCTCTACCCTATCAGCATATCTATACTATAATAAATCTCTAGAAGGGTCGTGTCTGTACAATGAAAATTTCTTTGAAAATATGACTGGGGATGACCTGGGGAATGCTATGGAGTTCATCTGACCCATTTTTAAAATTATTGTCTGTCTGTTTGTCTGTTTGTCTGTTTGTCTGTTTGAACTTAAGGAACTCGGAAACTAAGCAATGGATTTTGATGAGACTTTCACAAATATACTGCTTGAAGCTTAGAAAGGGATCTGCACTTTGTTTTATCAAAATCGGACCACAAACAAAAAAGATATACTAATTTTTAGGGAGGAACCTATGAAATTTTTTTTCTTAAATAAATAAATAAATATTTATGTGGGTATCAGCATATCTATACTATAATAAATCTCTAGAAGGGTCGTGTCTGTACAATGAAAATTTCTTTGAAAAGATGACTGGGGATGACCTGGGGAATGCTATGGAGTTCATCTGACCCATTTTTAAAATTATTGTCTGTCTGTTTGTCTGTTTGAACTTAAGGATCTCGGAAACTAAGCAATGGATTTTGATGAGACTTTCACAAATATACTGCTTGAAGCTTAGAAAGGGATCTGCACTTTATTTTATCAAAATCGGACCCCAAACAAAAAAGATATACTAATTTTTAGGGAGGAACCTATGAAATTTTTTTTCTTAAATAAATTTAAATAAATATTTATGTGGGTATCAGCATATCTATACTATAATAAATCTCTAGAAGGGTCGTGTCTGTACATTGAAAATTTCTTTGAAAAGATGACTGGGGATGACCTGGGGAATGCTATGGAGTTCATCTGACCCATTTTTAAAATTATTGTCTGTCTGTTTGTCTGTTTGTCTGTTTGAACTTAAGGATCTCGGAAACTAAGCAATGGATTTTGATGAGACTTTCACAAATATACTGCTTGAAGCTTAGAAAGGGATCTGCACTTTGTTTTATCAAAATCGGACCACAAACAAAAAAGATATACTAATTTTTAGGGAGGAACCTATGAAATTTTTTTTCTTAAATAAATTTAAATAAATATTTATATGGGTATCAGCATATCTATCTATCTATACTATAATAAATCTCTAGAAGGGTCGTGTCTGTACAATGAAAATTTCTTTGAAAAGATGACTGGGGATGACCTGGGGAATGCTATGGAGTTCATCTAACCCATTTTTAAAATTATTGTCTGTCTGTTTGTCTGTTTGAACTTAAGGATCTCGGAAACTAAGCAATGGATTTTGATGAGAAAGGGATCTGCACTTTGTTTTATCAAAATCGGACCACAAACAAAAAAGATATACTAATTTTTAGGGAGGAACCTATGAAATTTTTTTTCTTAAATAAATTTAAATAAATATTTATGTGGGTATCAGCATATCTATACTATAATAAATCTCTAGAAGGGTCGTGTCTGTACATTGAAAATTTCTTTGAAAAGATGACTGGGGATGACCTGGGGAATGCTATGGAGTTCATCTGACCCATTTTTAAAATTATTGTCTGTCTGTTTGTCTGTTTGTCTGTTTGAACTTAAGGATCTCGGAAACTAAGCAATGGATTTTGATGAGACTTTCACAAATATACTGCTTGAAGCTTAGAAAGGGATCTGCACTTTGTTTTATCAAAATCGGACCACAAACAAAAAAGATATACTAATTTTTAGGGAGGAACCTATGAAATTTTTTTTCTTAAATAAATTTAAATAAATATTTATGTGGGTATCAGCATATCTATCTATCTATACTATAATAAATCTCTAGAAGGGTCGTGTCTGTACAATGAAAATTTCTTTGAAAAGATGACTGGGGATGACCTGGGGAATGCTATGGAGTTCATCTGACCCATTTTTAAAATTATTGTCTGTCTGTTTGTCTGTTTGTCTGTTTGAACTTAAGGATCTCGGAAACTAAGCAATGGATTTTGATGAGACTTTCACAAATATACTGCTTGAAGCTTAGAAAGGGATCTGCACTTTGTTTTATCAAAATCGGACCACAAACAAAAAAGATATACTAATTTTTAGGGAGGAACCTATGAAATTTTTTTTCTTAAATAAATTTAAATAAATATTTATGTGGGTATCAGCATATCTTCTATCTATACTATAATAAATCTCTAGAAGGGTCGTGTCTGTACATTGAAAATTTCTTTGAAAAGATGACTGGGGATGACCTGGGGAATGCTATGGAGTTCATCTGACCCATTTTTAAAATTATTGTCTGTCTGTTTGTCTGTTTGTCTGTTTGAACTTAAGGATCTCGGAAACTAAGCAATGGATTTTGATGAGACTTTCACAAATATACTGCGTGAAGCTTAGAAAGGGATCTGCACTTTGGTTTATCAAAATCGGACCACAAACAAAAAAGATATACTAATTTTTAGGGAGGAACCTATGAAATTTTTTTTCTTAAATAAATTTAAATAAATATTTTGTATGTGGGTAGGGTAGAGCGAGGATGATTTGACATAGAAATGCATTTTTGCTATTTTCAGCTGAAGTATAGCATGTTGCAAAAAGTGTAGAGTGGTAACTCTCTCTTAAATATTTGGGTTGAAAAGTGCCTACAATCCGAATACAAAGGCTAACTATTTTCGTTGATATGAAGTCAAAAAGGGAAAATGAGAAAAGCGACAAATCATCCTACTTGTAAGGAGGATTTGCCACAGCTTAAGGAGGATTTCACAACGTGCAGGAGGATTTGACATGTATATAATTTCAAAGAAACTGCAAAGAATTATTTCATTTTTGATTTAAAAAAAACAGTTTTATTTGAGAATTCAGTTCAATATACATATAAGTAAGTTTAAAAAAAAATTTATAAGACAGCAACTTAACGAACATCGAGACCTGAAAAATTGACTTGAAATTGTATCTTTCCTTTACGTGTAGAGGTTCCAGGCAATTGAATAGGGTCTGGAAGCTTTGCTACCAAATCCGTTGGCAGTGCTACCTTTATATCCTCAACCGCAGGCTCGCAAAAAATAGATGTATTGTTTTGTCTTCTAAAATATTTGATTGTGTATGGCAAATTACTCGTTTTTGAAACATCTATAACTTGTCCAACATAATAGAAATTCTTATCACTTCCAAATTTTATGAGAACGTAGTCATTGCATACAGCTTCCAAATTTTCGGTGAACTTTATTCTTTCCAAGTCCTCAGTTTTGGACTCGTCACTTTCTTGCCATTTCAACGAAGTGTCGGAGTCTCTGATGCTATAAGTATCACTTTCATTACTGAAAGAATCAAGAAGTACACGTTTGACGACCTTTGCTTTTTTAATTTTTTCGGCCTCTTGTTTTTTGGTTTTTTGCAATGTGAGATCTATTAATCGATGCTTTTCCGGAGTTTCAGTATAAATTCTTGATTTTCCAGCCGGACGACCTTTGAAAGTTTTTTTAGGTTTCAATTTTGGAAGCGGTCGAATGTTTTCCGGTGTACTGTGGTGCACTTCATCCAATGAAGTGGTCAAAACATTAGGACTCGAAGAAATCCTAGTGGGACTGTTTTCAGTCAGACAATTCAAGGAACAAGATAACTCATCGTTTTGTTCTCGGTTCTCTTCAAGATCTTCCACTTCACAAAACTCGCTTTCATCAAATATATTGCTATTAAAAGGGTAAATACCTGTAGATGAAAATCCCTTTGTAATGTTTTCTGGGGAAAATGCTCTTAGAAAAGGGGTAGCTGATAACCACGGAATATCGTATATTGTGATTACTTGAGTTTTTTCCGGATTATTGACGATGTAATTGTTAAATGCGGCTTTGCATTGTTTCTTAAATGGTCCAAATACTGTCACATCTAATGGTTGCAATCGATGGGTCGTGTGCGGTGGAAAAGAAAGCAAAACAATACCACTGTCGCGGCAGTATAAAACAGCATCAAGTGAGCAGTGCAACGTATGATTATCCAGCAGAAGAAGAATGGGGGTTTCTTTAGAACATTTCGTAAAGTTTTTTAAATGTTTCAAAACGTCAAGAAAAATTATTGCATTCATCCAACCACGGTCAGCAAAGAGCCCGAGGGCTCCAGGCATTGCTCCTTTCATGAATAAAGGGGTCGCCCGCTTGCGGGGGCATACATATACTGCAGGCACGTGATTGCCTGCTGCATTGACTATGGCAACCATTGTTACCAAAGTTCCTCTTTCGCCCGAAGCAGTTTGGGAAACAGTTCTCTTACCTTTTTCGGCAATAATCTGAAAAATTGAACAATTTGTAAGAAATTCCAATATATCTTTCCTAAAATGTATGCGAACTTACTTTAACAGAATCCATCACTGTTGTAATGCCGGTCTCGTCAAGGTTGTACATGTCTTCGGGCTTGAATGAATGTTTTAAAAGAAGACTCTCCAATTTTCCGAAGAAGTCTAAGACTACAGGTTTGGTAAAAGCTCGAAGGCGAGCTAAGCTTATATTTTCAGGTTTCCGTAAGCTAAGACTTGGGTTACGTCTCATAAAACCCGATAACCAAACTTTTCCAGCTGATTGATACTTATCCCAAGAAGAAGGGTATTTGATATTATTCTTTTGAACGTAGTCGTAAACAAATCGTTTTGCCATGTCAAAAGTTAAGCCATGGTGTAAATTTGAGCAGCTTTTGAAATACTCCGTCAGCTCTCCCTCCTCAGATTTTGAAAGGACTTGCCTTATAGAATATTTTGTGCTTGCCTTGCTTTCTAACTCATTAGGCACACGATTTTTAGAAAGCAGCTTCAGCCGATAAATTATAGTTGTTCTGTTTACACTATATTTTCGGGCGGCACTCGATGGCGTCTCAATTTTATTTTTTATGTCGAGTAAGGCTTGTTGAAGGCTATCTTCACTAAAAACCCTGTCGGGATGCTTCCTTTTGTATATATTAGGCATATTGCTCTAAAGGTTATAACAGCACAATAAAAAAAAAATATTACAACACAGAACAAGGAGAATAAAGGAGGATTTGACAATTTGATAAATCCTCCTACTGGGCAAATGTCAAATCCTCCTTTTACCAGTAATAAATGTTTATTATAAAACTTACCGAAAATGGTTAATATTATTACACCACTGATTCTCTTATTCACTTTTTACGATATTAAGTATTATGAATCGAATCGGGTTAATTGAAAACATGTAAAAATCACGCTTCCCGTAAATAAAACTTTGTATGCAAAATTAACAGCAAAGTACCGCGAAACCGAAAAACACGTGCAGCACGAAGCGAGCCAAAGAAACAACTGACATTTTCATGTATATTGCTCAATAGTCAGCAGGCATCAATTGTGGATTAATATACATATTTTATGTATCTTTCACACGAGGCGTTATATTTAAAAATGACACATCCTCCTTTTGTCAAATCATCCTCGCTCTACCCTATCAGCATATCTATACTATAATAAATCTCTAGAAGGGTCGTGTCTGTACAATGAAAATTTCTTTGAAAATATGACTGGGGATGACCTGGGGAATGCTATGGAGTTCATCTGACCCATTTTTAAAATTATTGTCTGTCTGTTTGTCTGTTTGTCTGTTTGTCTGTTTGAACTTAAGGAACTCGGAAACTAAGCAATGGATTTTGATGAGACTTTCACAAATATACTGCTTGAAGCTTAGAAAGGGATCTGCACTTTGTTTTATCAAAATCGGACCACAAACAAAAAAGATATACTAATTTTTAGGGAGGAACCTATGAAATTTTTTTTCTTAAATAAATAAATAAATATTTATGTGGGTATCAGCATATCTATACTATAATAAATCTCTAGAAGGGTCGTGTCTGTACAATGAAAATTTCTTTGAAAAGATGACTGGGGATGACCTGGGGAATGCTATGGAGTTCATCTGACCCATTTTTAAAATTATTGTCTGTCTGTTTGTCTGTTTGAACTTAAGGATCTCGGAAACTAAGCAATGGATTTTGATGAGACTTTCACAAATATACTGCTTGAAGCTTAGAAAGGGATCTGCACTTTATTTTATCAAAATCGGACCCCAAACAAAAAAGATATACTAATTTTTAGGGAGGAACCTATGAAATTTTTTTTCTTAAATAAATTTAAATAAATATTTATGTGGGTATCAGCATATCTATACTATAATAAATCTCTAGAAGGGTCGTGTCTGTACATTGAAAATTTCTTTGAAAAGATGACTGGGGATGACCTGGGGAATGCTATGGAGTTCATCTGACCCATTTTTAAAATTATTGTCTGTCTGTTTGTCTGTTTGTCTGTTTGAACTTAAGGATCTCGGAAACTAAGCAATGGATTTTGATGAGACTTTCACAAATATACTGCTTGAAGCTTAGAAAGGGATCTGCACTTTGTTTTATCAAAATCGGACCACAAACAAAAAAGATATACTAATTTTTAGGGAGGAACCTATGAAATTTTTTTTCTTAAATAAATTTAAATAAATATTTATATGGGTATCAGCATATCTATCTATCTATACTATAATAAATCTCTAGAAGGGTCGTGTCTGTACAATGAAAATTTCTTTGAAAAGATGACTGGGGATGACCTGGGGAATGCTATGGAGTTCATCTAACCCATTTTTAAAATTATTGTCTGTCTGTTTGTCTGTTTGAACTTAAGGATCTCGGAAACTAAGCAATGGATTTTGATGAGAAAGGGATCTGCACTTTGTTTTATCAAAATCGGACCACAAACAAAAAAGATATACTAATTTTTAGGGAGGAACCTATGAAATTTTTTTTCTTAAATAAATTTAAATAAATATTTATGTGGGTATCAGCATATCTATACTATAATAAATCTCTAGAAGGGTCGTGTCTGTACATTGAAAATTTCTTTGAAAAGATGACTGGGGATGACCTGGGGAATGCTATGGAGTTCATCTGACCCATTTTTAAAATTATTGTCTGTCTGTTTGTCTGTTTGTCTGTTTGAACTTAAGGATCTCGGAAACTAAGCAATGGATTTTGATGAGACTTTCACAAATATACTGCTTGAAGCTTAGAAAGGGATCTGCACTTTGTTTTATCAAAATCGGACCACAAACAAAAAAGATATACTAATTTTTAGGGAGGAACCTATGAAATTTTTTTTCTTAAATAAATTTAAATAAATATTTATGTGGGTATCAGCATATCTATCTATCTATACTATAATAAATCTCTAGAAGGGTCGTGTCTGTACAATGAAAATTTCTTTGAAAAGATGACTGGGGATGACCTGGGGAATGCTATGGAGTTCATCTGACCCATTTTTAAAATTATTGTCTGTCTGTTTGTCTGTTTGTCTGTTTGAACTTAAGGATCTCGGAAACTAAGCAATGGATTTTGATGAGACTTTCACAAATATACTGCTTGAAGCTTAGAAAGGGATCTGCACTTTGTTTTATCAAAATCGGACCACAAACAAAAAAGATATACTAATTTTTAGGGAGGAACCTATGAAATTTTTTTTCTTAAATAAATTTAAATAAATATTTATGTGGGTATCAGCATATCTTCTATCTATACTATAATAAATCTCTAGAAGGGTCGTGTCTGTACATTGAAAATTTCTTTGAAAAGATGACTGGGGATGACCTGGGGAATGCTATGGAGTTCATCTGACCCATTTTTAAAATTATTGTCTGTCTGTTTGTCTGTTTGTCTGTTTGAACTTAAGGATCTCGGAAACTAAGCAATGGATTTTGATGAGACTTTCACAAATATACTGCGTGAAGCTTAGAAAGGGATCTGCACTTTGGTTTATCAAAATCGGACCACAAACAAAAAAGATATACTAATTTTTAGGGAGGAACCTATGAAATTTTTTTTCTTAAATAAATTTAAATAAATATTTTGTATGTGGGTAGGGTAGAGCGAGGATGATTTGACATAGAAATGCATTTTTGCTATTTTCAGCTGAAGTATAGCATGTTGCAAAAAGTGTAGAGTGGTAACTCTCTCTTAAATATTTGGGTTGAAAAGTGCCTACAATCCGAATACAAAGGCTAACTATTTTCGTTGATATGAAGTCAAAAAGGGAAAATGAGAAAAGCGACAAATCATCCTACTTGTAAGGAGGATTTGCCACAGCTTAAGGAGGATTTCACAACGTGCAGGAGGATTTGACATGTATATAATTTCAAAGAAACTGCAAAGAATTATTTCATTTTTGATTTAAAAAAAACAGTTTTATTTGAGAATTCAGTTCAATATACATATAAGTAAGTTTAAAAAAAAATTTATAAGACAGCAACTTAACGAACATCGAGACCTGAAAAATTGACTTGAAATTGTATCTTTCCTTTACGTGTAGAGGTTCCAGGCAATTGAATAGGGTCTGGAAGCTTTGCTACCAAATCCGTTGGCAGTGCTACCTTTATATCCTCAACCGCAGGCTCGCAAAAAATAGATGTATTGTTTTGTCTTCTAAAATATTTGATTGTGTATGGCAAATTACTCGTTTTTGAAACATCTATAACTTGTCCAACATAATAGAAATTCTTATCACTTCCAAATTTTATGAGAACGTAGTCATTGCATACAGCTTCCAAATTTTCGGTGAACTTTATTCTTTCCAAGTCCTCAGTTTTGGACTCGTCACTTTCTTGCCATTTCAACGAAGTGTCGGAGTCTCTGATGCTATAAGTATCACTTTCATTACTGAAAGAATCAAGAAGTACACGTTTGACGACCTTTGCTTTTTTAATTTTTTCGGCCTCTTGTTTTTTGGTTTTTTGCAATGTGAGATCTATTAATCGATGCTTTTCCGGAGTTTCAGTATAAATTCTTGATTTTCCAGCCGGACGACCTTTGAAAGTTTTTTTAGGTTTCAATTTTGGAAGCGGTCGAATGTTTTCCGGTGTACTGTGGTGCACTTCATCCAATGAAGTGGTCAAAACATTAGGACTCGAAGAAATCCTAGTGGGACTGTTTTCAGTCAGACAATTCAAGGAACAAGATAACTCATCGTTTTGTTCTCGGTTCTCTTCAAGATCTTCCACTTCACAAAACTCGCTTTCATCAAATATATTGCTATTAAAAGGGTAAATACCTGTAGATGAAAATCCCTTTGTAATGTTTTCTGGGGAAAATGCTCTTAGAAAAGGGGTAGCTGATAACCACGGAATATCGTATATTGTGATTACTTGAGTTTTTTCCGGATTATTGACGATGTAATTGTTAAATGCGGCTTTGCATTGTTTCTTAAATGGTCCAAATACTGTCACATCTAATGGTTGCAATCGATGGGACGTGTGCGGTGGAAAAGAAAGCAAAACAATACCACTGTCGCGGCAGTATAAAACAGCATCAAGTGAGCAGTGCGACGTATGATTATCCAGCAGAAGAAGAATGGGGGTTTCTTTAGAACATTTCGTAAAGTTTTTTAAATGTTTCAAAACGTCAAGAAAAATTATTGCATTCATCCAACCACGGTCAGCAAAGAGCCCGAGGGCTCCAGGCATTGCTCCTTTCATGAATAAAGGGGTCGCCCGCTTGCGGGGGCATACATATACTGCAGGCACGTGATTGCCTGCTGCATTGACTATGGCAACCATTGTTACCAAAGTTCCTCTTTCGCCCGAAGCAGTTTGGGAAACAGTTCTCTTACCTTTTTCGGCAATAATCTGAAAAATTGAACAATTTGTAAGAAATTCCAATATATCTTTCCTAAAATGTATGCGAACTTACTTTAACAGAATCCATCACTGTTGTAATGCCGGTCTCGTCAAGGTTGTACATGTCTTCGGGCTTGAATGAATGTTTTAAAAGAAGACTCTCCAATTTTCCGAAGAAGTCTAAGACTACAGGTTTGGTAAAAGCTCGAAGGCGAGCTAAGCTTATATTTTCAGGTTTCCGTAAGCTAAGACTTGGGTTACGTCTCATAAAACCCGATAACCAAACTTTTCCAGCTGATTGATACTTATCCCAAGAAGAAGGGTATTTGATATTATTCTTTTGAACGTAGTCGTAAACAAATCGTTTTGCCATGTCAAAAGTTAAGCCATGGTGTAAATTTGAGCAGCTTTTGAAATACTCCGTCAGCTCTCCCTCCTCAGATTTTGAAAGGACTTGCCTTATAGAATATTTTGTGCTTGCCTTGCTTTCTAACTCATTAGGCACACGATTTTTAGAAAGCAGCTTCAGCCGATAAATTATAGTTGTTCTGTTTACACTATATTTTCGGGCGGCACTCGATGGCGTCTCAATTTTATTTTTTATGTCGAGTAAGGCTTGTTGAAGGCTATCTTCACTAAAAACCCTGTCGGGATGCTTCCTTTTGTATATATTAGGCATATTGCTCTAAAGGTTATAACAGCACAATAAAAAAAAATTATTACAACACAGAACAAGGAGAATAAAGGAGGATTTGACAATTTGATAAATCCTCCTACTGGGCAAATGTCAAATCCTCCTTTTACCAGTAATAAATGTTTATTATAAAACTTACCGAAAATGGTTAATATTATTACACCACTGATTCTCTTATTCACTTTTTACGATATTAAGTATTATGAATCGAATCGGGTTAATTGAAAACATGTAAAAATCACGCTTCCCGTAAATAAAACTTTGTATGCAAAATTAACAGCAAAGTACCGCGAAACCGAAAAACACGTGCAGCACGAAGCGAGCCAAAGAAACAACTGACATTTTCATGTATATTGCTCAATAGTCAGCAGGCATCAATTGTGGATTAATATACATATTTTATGTATCTTTCACACGAGGCGTTATATTTAAAAATGACACATCCTCCTTTTGTCAAATCATCCTCGCTCTACCCTATCAGCATATCTATACTATAATAAATCTCTAGAAGGGTCGTGTCTGTACAATGAAAATTTCTTTGAAAATATGACTGGGGATGACCTGGGGAATGCTATGGAGTTCATCTGACCCATTTTTAAAATTATTGTCTGTCTGTTTGTCTGTTTGTCTGTTTGTCTGTTTGTCTGTTTGAACTTAAGGAACTCGGAAACTAAGCAATGGATTTTGATGAGACTTTCACAAATATACTGCTTGAAGCTTAGAAAGGGATCTGCACTTTGTTTTATCAAAATCGGACCACAAACAAAAAAGATATACTAATTTTTAGGGAGGAACCTATGAAATTTTTTTTCTTAAATAAATAAATAAATATTTATGTGGGTATCAGCATATCTATACTATAATAAATCTCTAGAAGGGTCGTGTCTGTACAATGAAAATTTCTTTGAAAAGATGACTGGGGATGACCTGGGGAATGCTATGGAGTTCATCTGACCCATTTTTAAAATTATTGTCTGTCTGTTTGACTGTTTGAACTTAAGGATCTCGGAAACTAAGCAATGGATTTTGATGAGACTTTCACAAATATACTGCTTGAAGCTTAGAAAGGGATCTGCACTTTATTTTATCAAAATCGGACCACAAACAAAAAAGATATACTAATTTTTAGGGAGGAACCTATGAAATTTTTTTTCTTAAATAAATTTAAATAAATATTTATGTGGGTATCAGCATATCTATACTATAATAAATCTCTAGAAGGGTCGTGTCTGTACATTGAAAATTTCTTTGAAAAGATGACTGGGGATGACCTGGGGAATGCTATGGAGTTCATCTGACCCATTTTTAAAATTATTGTCTGTCTGTTTGTCTGTTTGAACTTAAGGATCTCGTAAACTAAGCAATGGATTTTGATGAGACTTTCACAAATATACTGCTTGAAGCTTAGAAAGGGATCTGCACTTTGTTTTATCAAA
Source organism: Sphenella marginata (assembly GCA_951509765.1). Classification (NCBI taxonomy): domain Eukaryota; kingdom Metazoa; phylum Arthropoda; class Insecta; order Diptera; family Tephritidae; genus Sphenella; species Sphenella marginata. The sequence goes on from CATOCK010000042.1 coordinate 28,371, forward strand.
ATCGGACCACAAACAAAAAAGATATACTAATTTTTAGGGAGGAACCTATGAAATTTTTTTCTTAAATAAATTTAAATAAATATTTATATGGGTATCAGCATATCTATCTATCTATACTATAATAAATCTCTAGAAGGGTCGTGTCTGTACAATGAAAATTTCTTTGAAAAGATGACTGGGGATGACCTGGGGAATGCTATGGAGTTCATCTGACCCATTTTTAAAATTATTGTCTGTCTGTTTGTCTGTTTGAACTTAAGGATCTCGGAAACTAAGCAATGGATTTTGATGAGACTTTCACAAATATACTGCTTGAAGCTTAGAAAAGGATCTGCACTTTGTTTTGTCAAAATCGGACCACAAACAAAAAAGATATACTAATTTTTAGGGAGGAACCTATGAAATTTTTTTTCTTAAATAAATTTAAATAAATATTTATGTGGGTATCAGCATATCTTCTATCTATACTATAATAAATCTCTAGAAGGGTCGTGTCTGTACATTGAAAGTTTCTTTGAAAAGATGACAGGGGATGACCTGGAGAATGCTATGGAGTTCATCTGACCCATTTTTAAAATTATTGTCTGTCTGTTTGTCTGTTTGTCTGTTTGAACTTAAGGATCTCGGAAACTAAGCAATGGATTTTGATGAGACTTTCACAAATATACTGCTTGAAGCTTAGAAAGGGATCTGCACTTTGTTTTATCAAAATCGGACCACAAACAAAAAAGATATACTAATTTTTAGGGAGGAACCTATGAAATTTTTTTTCTTAAATAAATAAATAAATATTTATGTGGGTATCAGCATATCTATACTATAATAAATCTCTAGAAGGGTCGTGTCTGTACAATGAAAATTTCTTTGAAAAGATGACTGGGGATGACCTGGGGAATGCTATGGAGTTCATCTGACCCATTTTTAAAATTATTGTCTGTCTGTTTGTCTGTTTGAACTTAAGGATCTCGGAAACTAAGCAATGGATTTTGATGAGACTTTCATAAATATACTGCTTGAAGCTTAGAAAGGGATCTGCACTTTGTTTTATCAAAATCGGACCACAAACAAAAAAGATATACTAATTTTTAGGGAGGAACCTATAAAATTTTTTTTTTAAATAAATTTAAATAAATATTTATGTGGGTATCAGCATATCTATCTATCTATACTATAATAAATCTCTAGAAGGGTCGTGTCTGTACAATGAAAATTTCTTTGAAAAGATGACTGGGGATGACCTGGGGAATGCTATGGAGTTCATCTGACCCATTTTTAAAATTATTGTCTGTCTGTTTGTCTGTTTGAACTTAAGGATCTCGGAAACTAAGCAATGGATTTTGATGAGACTTTCACAAATATACTGCTTGAAGCTTAGAAAGGGATCTGCACTTTGTTTTATCAAAATCGGACCACAAACAAAAAAGATATACTAATTTTTAGGGAGGAACCTATGAAATTTTTTTTCTTAAATAAATTTAAATAAATATTTATGTGGGTATCAGCATATCTATCTATCAATACTATAATAAATCTCTAGAAGGGTCGTGTCTGTACAATGAAAATTTCTTTGAAAAGATGACTGGGGATGACCTGGGGAATGCTATGGAGTTCATCTGACCCATTTTTAAAATTATTGTCTGTCTGTTTGTCTGTTTGAACTTAAGGATCTCGGAAACTAAGGAATGGATTTTGATGAGACTTTCACAAATATACTGCTTGAAGCTTAGAAAGGGATCTGTACTTTGTTTTATCAAAATCGGACCACAAACAAAAAAGATATACTAATTTTTAGGGAGGAACCTATGAAATTTTTTTTCTTAAATAAATTTAAATAAATATTTATGTGGGTATCAGCATATCTATCTATCTATACTATAATAAATCTCTAGAAGGGTCGTGTCTGTACAATGAAAATTTCTTTGAAAAGATGACTGGGGATGACCTGGGGAATGCTATGGAGTTCATCTGACCCATTTTTAAAATTATTGTCTGTCTGTTTGTCTGTTTGAACTTAAGGATCTCGGAAACTAAGCAATGGATTTTGATGAGACTTTCACAAATATACTGCTTGAAGCTTAGAAAGGGATCTGCACTTTGTTTTATCAAAATCGGACCACAAACAAAAAAGATATACTAATTTTTAGGGAGGAACCTATGAAATTTTTTTTCTTAAATAAATTTAAATAAATATTTATGTGGGTATCAGCATATCTTCTATACTATAATAAATCTCTAGAAGGGTCGTGTCTGTACAATGAAAATTTCTTTGAAAAGATGACTGGGGATGACCTGGGGAATGCTATGGAGTTCATCTGACCCATTTTTAAAATTATTGTCTGTCTGTTTGTCTGTTTGTCTGTTTGAACTTAAGGATCTCGGAAACTAAGCAATGGATTTTGATGAGACTTTCACAAATATACTGCTTGAAGCTTACAAAGGGATCTGCACTTTGTTTTATCAAAATCGGCCCACAAACAAACAAGATATACTAATTTTTAGGGAGGAACCTATGAAATTTTTTTTCTTAAATAAATTTAAATAAATATTTATGTGGGTATCAGCATATCTATACTATAATAAATCTCTAGAAGGGTCGTGTCTGTACAATGAAAATTTCTTTGAAAAGATGACTGGGGATGACCTGGGGAATGCTATGGAGTTCATCTGACCCATTTTTAAAATTATTGTCTGTCTGTTTGTCTGTTTGAACTTAAGGAACTCGGAAACTAAGCAATGGATTTTGATGAGACTTTCACAAATGTACTGCTTGAAGCTTAGAAAGGGATCTGCACTTTGTTTTATCAAATCGGACCACAAACAAAAAAGATATACTAATTTTTAAGGAGGAACCTATGAAATTTTTTTCTTAAATAAATTTAAATAAATATTTATGTGGGTATCAGCATATCTTTAATAAAACTCTAGAAGGGTCGTGTCTGTACATTGAAAATTTCTTTGAAAAAATTACTGGGGATGACCTGGGGAATGCTATGGAGTTCATCTGACCCATTTTTAAAATTATTGTCTGTCTGTTTGTCTGTTTGAACTTAAGGAACTCGGAAACTAAGCAATGGATTTTGATGAGACTTTCACAAATATACTGCTTGAAGCTTAGAAAGGGATCTGCACTTTGTTTTATCAAAATCGGCCCACAAACAAAAAAGATATACTAATTTTTAGGGAGGAACCTATGAAATTTTTTTTCTTAAATAAATTTAAATAAATATTTATGTGGGTATCAGCATATCTATACTATAATAAATCTCTAGAAGGGTCGTGTCTGTACAATGAAAATTTCTTTGAAAAGATGACTGGGGATGACCTGGGGAATGCTATGGAGTTCATCTGACCCATTTTTAAAATTATTGTCTGTCTGTTTGTCTGTTTGAACTTAAGGAACTCGGAAACTAAGCAATGGATTTTGATGAGACTTTCACAAATGTACTGCTTGAAGCTTAGAAAGGGATCTGCACTTTGTTTTATCAAAATCGGACCACAAACAAAAAAGATATACTAATTTTTAGGGAGGAACCTATGAAATTTTTTTCTTAAATAAATTTAAATAAATATTTATGTGGGTATCAGCATATCTTTAATAAAACTCTAGAAAAGTCCTGTCTGTGCATTGAAAATTTCTTTGAAAAAATTACTGGGGATGACCTGGGGAATGCTATGGAGTTCATCTGACCCATTTTTAAAATTATTGTCTGTCTGTTTGTCTGTTTGAACTTAAGGATCTCGGAAACTAAGCAATGGATTTTGATGAGACTTTCACAAATATACTGCTTGAAGCTTAGAAAGGGATCTGCACTTTATTTTATCAAAATCGGACCACAAACAAAAAAGATATACTAATTTTTAGGGAGGAACCTATGAAATTTTTTTTCTTAAATAAATTTAAATAAATATTTATGTGGGTATCAGCATATCTTTAATAAAACTCTAGAAAAGTCGTGTCTGTGCATTGAAAATTTCTTTGAAAAAATTACTGGGGGTGACTTGGGGAATATTATAGAGTTCATCTGACCCATTTTTAGAATTATCGTCTGTCTGTTTGTCTGTTTGAACTTAAGGATCTCGGAAACTAAGCAATGGATTTTGATGAGACTTTCACAAGTATACTGCTTGAAGCTTAGAAAGGGATCTGCACTTTGTTTTATCAAAATCGGACCACAACCAAAAAAGATATACTAATTTTTAGGGAGGAACCTATGAAATTTTTTTTCTTAAATAAATATTTATGTGGGTATCAGCATATCTATCTATCTATCTATACTATAATAAATCTCTAGAAGGGTCGTGTCTGTACAATGAAAATTTCTTTGAAAAAATGACTGGGGATGACCTGGGGAATGCCCATTTTTAAAATTATGGTCTGTCTGTTTGTCTGTTTGTCTGTTTGAACTTAAGGATCTCGGAAACTCAGCAATGGATTTTGATGAGACTTTCACAAATATACTGCTTGAAGCTTAGAAAGGGATCTGCACTTTGTTTTATCAAAATCGGTCCACAAACAAAAAAGATATACTAATTTTTAGGGAGGAACCTATGAAATTTTTTTTCTTAAATAAATTTAAATAAATATTTACATATGTGGGTATCAGCATATCTTCTATACTATAATAAATCTCTAGATGGGTCGTGTCTGTACAATGAAAATTTCTTTGAAAAGATGACTGGGGATGACCTGGGGAATGCTATGGAGTTTCATCTGACCCATTTTTAAAATTATTGTCTGTCTGTTTGTCTGTTTGTCTGTTTGAACTTAAGGATCTCGGAAACTAAGCAATGGATTTTGATGAGACTTTCACAAATATACTGCTTGAAGCTTAGAAAGGGATCTGCACTTTGTTTTATCAACATCGGACCACAAACAAAAAAGATATACTAATTTTTAGGGAGGAACCTATGAAATTTTTTTTCTTAAATAAATTTAAATAAATATTTATGTGGGTATCAGCATATCTATCTATCTATACTATAATAAATCTCTAGAAGGGTCGTGTCTGTACAATGAAAATTTCTTTGAAAAGATGACTGGGGATGACCTGGGGAATGCTATGGAGTTCATCTGACCCATTTTTAAAATTATTGTCTGTCTGTTTGTCTGTTTGAACTTAAGGATCTCGGAAACTAAGCAATGGATTTTGATGAGACTTTCACAAATATACTGCTTGAAGCTTAGAAAGGGATCTGCACTTTGTTTTATGAAAATCGGCCCACAAACAAAAAAGATATACTAATTTTTAGGGAGGAACCTATGAAATTTTTTTTCTTAAATAAATTTAAATAAATATTTATGTATGTGGGTATCAGCATATCTATACTATAATAAAACTCTAGAAATGTCGTGTCTGTACAATGAAAATTTCTTTGAAAAGATGACTGGGGATGACCTGGGGAATGCTATGGAGTTCATCTGACCCATTTTTAAAATTATTGTCTGTCTGTTTGTCTGTTTGAACTTAAGGAACTCGGAAACTAAGCAATGGATTTTGATGAGACTTTCACAAATGTACTGCTTGAAGCTTAGAAAGGGATCTGCACTTTGTTTTATCAAAATCGGACCACAAACAAAAAAGATATACTAATTTTTAGGGAGGAACCTATGAAATTTTTTTCTTAAATAAATTTAAATAAATATTTATGTGGGTATCAGCATATCTTTAATAAAACTCTAGAAAAGTCCTGTCTGTGCATTGAAAATTTCTTTGAAAAAATTACTGGGGATGACCTGGGGAATGCTATGGAGTTCATCTGACCCATTTTTAAAATTATTGTCTGTCTGTTTGTCTGTTTGTCTGTTTGAACTTGAGGATCTCGGAAACTAAGCAATGGATTTTGATGAGACTTTCACAAATATACTGCTTGAAGCTTAGAAAGGGATCAGCACTTTATTTTATCAAAATCGGACCACAAACAAAAAAGATATACTAATTTTTAGGGAGGAACCTATGAAATTTTTTTTCTTAAATAAATTTAAATAAATATTTATGTGGGTATCAGCATATCTTTAATAAAACTCTAGAAAAGTCGTGTCTGTGCATTGAAAATTTCTTTGAAAAAATTACTGGGGGTGACTTGGGGAATATTACAGAGTTCATCTGACCCATTTTTAGAATTATCGTCTGTCTGTTTGTCTGTTTGAACTTAAGGATCTCGGAAACTAAGCAATGGATTTTGATGAGACTTTCACAAGTATACTGCTTGAAGCTTAGAAAGGGATCTGCACTTTGTTTTATCAAAATCGGACCACAACCAAAAAAGATATACTAATTTTTAGGGAGGAACCTATGAAATTTTTTTTCTTAAATAAATATTTATGTGGGTATCAGCATATCTATCTATCTATCTATACTATAATAAATCTCTAGAAGGGTCGTGTCTGTACAATGAAAATTTCTTTGAAAAAATGACTGGGGATGACCTGGGGAATGCCCATTTTTAAAATTATGGTCTGTCTGTTTGTCTGTTTGTCTGTTTGAACTTAAGGATCTCGGAAACTCAGCAATGGATTTTGATGAGACTTTCACAAATATACTGCTTGAAGCTTAGAAAGGGATCTGCACTTTGTTTTATCAAAATCGGTCCACAAACAAAAAAGATATACTAATTTTTAGGGAGGAACCTATGAAATTTTTTTTCTTAAATAAATTTAAATAAATATTTATGTGGGTATCAGCATATCGTCGGCTTAGGTCGCAACGGTGCTAAGTACCATTTTTCAAATTTTACAGGAGAGACAAAAAACAATATAAAAACATAAATTTAAATTAGGGATTTCGGTTTTTTACGTCATGTTACTCAATTTTAGAGTACAATAAGTGGACGCTCATAAAAAAACAAAAACTTTTAATTTTCGCCGAGTTATATGCATTTTTGGGACTTAGCACCTTTTTGCCAGCTACTTTTAATTTTTTTCACTGGACTTAGCACCTTTTCCCAAATCAAAACACCTGCGAGTGAACCAAAGCAATTTTCTGAGTATGAGGGTTCTTAGAGGTTCTTCCGTAGAATTTTTACCTGGTCTTAGATTTCTTATATTAAGCCTAGTTCTACCACAATCCACGCTTAAAGTTCAAATGACCTATTTTTTGAAGCTCTGTTACTCTGCAATTAGTAGCAATATTTGGATCAAAATACATTATTCTAAAAGCCTAGACATTTCTTTTGATCACACAACAGCGTTTTACTATCGCCGATTCATAGCAGAAAAGCAGGAGTAGATTTTATTGCACAACTTTTGACGAAAATGGACTTTTGTGAAAGTCGACAAGTAAATGTGATTTAGGTTCTTGGAAGTCTGAATATGATAGCCCAAACATTTGTATTTACTAATCAAGGTCAAAAAGTTATGTGTCAGTTAAAAAGGAGAGGTGAGGTCAGCTGAGGTAGATGATCCCATTTAATATATGCATTCATAATCGAAATAAAGTAGGTACTTAAGTTTATGTCGGTTTTTATGACATATAGGGCGTTGGAAATTGTGTCAAAAAACCCACGCTAACTTTATTAGCTACTATTTTTCGAATATGAATATGCCACATATACTTTAACTTTAAATTTTCAAATTCGCTTGGACTTAGCACCTTTTCCTTTCATTGGTGGACTTAGCACCTTTTCTAATCAATACAAAAAACGCATTTAAAAACAGAATTGTTATGCAATTCATGATGTAAGTAGTGTATATTAACTGTTTCTAGCATTCTGCATCAAAACCTGAAAAAACCCAAAAGGTGGTCTTAGCACCTTTGCGACCTAAGCCGACGATATCTATCTATACTATAATAAATCTCTAGAAGGGTCGTGTCTGTACAATGAAAATTTCTTTGAAAAGATGACTGGGGATGACATGGGGAATGCTATGGAGTTCATCTGACCCATTTTTAAAATTATTGTCTGTTTGAACTTAAGGATCTCGGAAACTAAGCAATGGATTTTGATACTATAATAAATCTCTAGAAGGGTCGTGTCTGTACATTGAAAATTTCTTTGAAAAGATGACTGGGGATGACCTGGGGAATGCTATGGAGTTCATCTGACCCATTTTTAAAATTATTGTCTGTCTGTTTGTCTGTTTGTCTGTTTGAACTTAAGGATCTCGGAAACTAAGCAATGGATTTTGATGAGACTTTCACAAATGTACTGCTTGAAGCTTAGAAAGGGATCTGCACTTTGTTTTATCAAAATCGGATCACAAACAAAAAAGATATACTAATTTTTAGGGAGGAACCTATGAAATTTTTTTTCTTAAATAAATTTAAATAAATATTTATGTGGGTATCAGCAGATCTTTAATAAAACTCTAGAAAAGTCGTGTCTGTGCATTGAAATTTTCTTTGAAAAAATTACTGGGGGTGACTTGGGGAATACTATAGAGTTCATCTGACCCATTTTTAGAATTATCGTCTGTCTGTTTGTCTGTTTGAACTTAAGGATCTCGGAAACTAAGGAATGGCTTTTGATGAGACTTTCACAAGTATACTGCTTGAAGCTTAGAAAGGGATTTGCGCTTTGTTTTATCAAAATCGAACAAAAAAGATATACTAATTTTTAGGGAGGAACCTATGAAATTTTTTTTTTTTAAATAAATTTATATGAAGAAAAATTCACTTAGTTTGTCAAAAAAAAACTAAGCGTGCCTTTCTAAAATTTTTGTTTACTTTTTTTTCAATGTCTGCTAAATCAAAAATCAATTGCATAGGTACACTGCCGCGCTATGTGGAAAGTAACAAAGTTTGTTACGTTTTCACGCCAAAACTAAGGCACCTAGCAGTATGAAACTTTGTACACATTTTCTCTGTGACCTGGAAGGATTCATGGAGATGATATTTGTTTGATAAATTAATCGATAACAGAGTTATCGGCGAAAATAAGGTTGCCCTAAAACCTCAAAACTTTCCTACAATTTTAGTATCAACCGAAAGAGGAAGTCCCCTTTTTTCATTTAAACTTCGATATAATTCGATAAATTTATCGATAACTTAATTATACGTCAGAAAATCCAAAAATCTTAAAATTTCCCTGCAATATGGATATCAAATGAAAGGGGAGGTCCAAAGGTTTCATTTATACTTCGATATATTTCGATACATTTTTCCATAGCTGAGTTATCGGTCAAAATATGATTGCACAAAAACCTTAAAAATGGCCTACAATATGGGTATCAAACGAAAGGGGAAGGCCCAAGGTTTCATTTGTACTTCAATATTTTTCGATAAGTTTATCGATAACTGAGTCATCGGTCAAAATGCGATTGCCCGAAAACCTTAATATTACCCTACAATATGTGTATCAAACGAAATGAGATAGCTCCAGGTTTCTTTTGGACTTCGATATATTTCGATAAGTTTATCGATATCTGAGTTATCGGTGATTGCCCAAAAAACTTAACATTACCCCATAATATGGGTATAAAACGAAAGGAGAAGGCCGCAGGTTTCATTTAGACTTCGATAGGTTTCGATAAATGTATCGATGATGAGTTATCGGTGAAAATGTGATTGCCCAAAAACCTTAAACTTGCCCTACAATATGGGTATCAAACGAAAAGGAAAAGCTCCAGGTTTCATTTGGACTTCGATATATTTCGATAAATTGATCGATAACTGAGTTATCGGTCAAAATGCGAATTCCCGAAAACCTAAATATTACCCTACAATATGGGTATCAAACGAATGGGGATGGTCCCGGGTTTCATTTTTACTTCGATATATTTCAATAAATTTATCGTTAATTTAGTTATCGGTGAGAATGTGATTGCCCTAAAACCTTAAAATTTACCTACAATATGGTATCAAATCAGCTTTTGAATTTCGATTCATCCTGACACAATTTGTCAAAATTGAATTCTTGAAAGGCCCCCTAACGTTACCAACGAATACGGCAAAAGAAAATTTTTGAAAACCGGTTTTTAATACTCTTTTTTCAAAATATTCGAATTTGGTAAATTCTTCAGTAGGCAATAATCTATATATGTATATAAAATTCAAATTATGTAAATATATATGTACATATGTATGTATGTAGGTATAGATCGACTTGCGTCCTAAACTTATAAACCGATCGTAACCAAATTTTACACACCCACTGTACATCTTCCAGGGATGGTCACAGGCTAAAAAATATTTTGATATATATAGGGGGCGTGGCACCTCCCATACAAATGGAATTTTCCATTGTCCGTATCTCCGGAAGTATTTATGTTAGACCATTGAAACTCGGCAAGGGGTTATATGGGATCGATCCCTACCACCTCCAAGACAACTGGGTATAACGAAAAAGTGGGCGTGGCACCTCCCATACGAATGAAATACTTCTTAGTCGATATCTCTGGAACTATTTAGGTTAGACCACTGAAATTTGGTTAGAGATTATATGAGATCGATTCCTACCACCACCAAAAAAAACTGGGGATAACGAAAAAGGGGGCGTGGCACCTCGCATACGAATGAAATACTTCTTAGTCGATATCTTTGGAAGTATTTAGGTTAGACCACTGAAATTTGGTGAGAGATTATATGGAATCGATCCCTACCACCTCCAAAAAAACTGGGGATAACGACAAAGTGGGCGTGGCACCTCCCATACGAATGAAATACTTCTTAGTCGATATCTCTGGAACTATTTAGGTTAGACCACTGAAATTTGGTTAGGGGTTATATGGAATCGATCCCTATCACCTCCAAAAAAAACTGGGGATAACGACGGTGTGGGCGTGGCACCTCCCATACGAATGAAATACTTCTTAGTCGATATCTCTGGAAGTATTTAGGTTAGACCACTGAAATTTGGTTAGGGGTTATATGGAATCGATCCCTACCACCTCCAAAAAAAACTGGGGATAACGACAGTGTGGGCGTGGCACCTCCCACACAAATAAAATTTTTCATTGTCCGTATCTGTGGAAGTATTCGGGTTACACCACTGAAATTTGGTGAGGGGTTATACGAAATCGATCCCTACCACCTCCAAAAAAATTGGGGTTAACGAAAATGGGGGCGTGGTACCTCCCATACTAATTTTTCAAGCTAAATATCTCCAAAAGTATTTAAGGCAGGAACCTGGAAATTGGTATAGAGCTAAATGATATCAAAACAATTTTCGCGCATAAAAGTGGGGTTATCGTAAAAGTGTTTAAAGTTAGGACCTGAAAATTGATCAGGAGATTAATGATATCAATAGTTCCCGTGTAGGAAAATTTTTTCGCTATTTACTTATGCTCCGGGACAGAAAACTAAAAATTTGGTGTATCGTGTAGCCTTAAATGGAATACTAAAATTTTATATTTTTGAAGTTGTATGCACAATGAAGTAGTGAAAAATTAATAAAAAAATCTATTTTGGGAAGACCGAAGTTTGCCGGGTCAGCTATATTTTATGTATATAAATATGAAATCTTAAAGTATATTATTGATTTTGAAAGGCCCCCTAACTACTTACATCCCGAGCAACGCCGGGTACCCTGCTAGTCTTGCTATGGAGTTCATCTGACCCATTTTTAAAATTATTGTCTGTCTGTTTGTCTGTTTGAACTCAAGGATCTCGGAAACTCAGCAATGGATTTTGATACACAAATATACAAATATACTGCTTGAAGCTTAGAAAGGGATCTGCACTTTGTTTTATCAAAATCGGACCACAAACAAAAAAGATATACTAATTTTTAGGGAGGAACCTATGAAATTTTTTTTCTTAAATAAATTTAAATAAATACATACATATGTACATATTTATGTGGGTATCAGCATATCTTTAATAAAACTCTAGAAAAGTCGTGTCTGTGCATTGAAAATTTCTTTGAAAAAATTACTGGAGGTGACTTGGGGAATACTATAGAGTTCATCTGACCCATTTTTAGAATTATCGTCTGTCTGTTTGTCTGTTTAAACTTGAGGATCTCTTAAACTAAGCAATGGATTTTAATGAGACTTTCACAAATATACTCCCTGAAGCTTGGAAAGGGATCTGCACTTTGCTTTATCAAAATCGGACCACAAACAAAAAAGATATACTAATTTTTAGGGAGGAACCTATGAAATTTTTTTTCTTAAATAAATTTACAAATTTGTAAGTTATGAGCAAGCTCGAGACCAGTTAACAATAATTCTAAACGAATTAATATTGTCAGTTTTTGGGAAAAATTGATAATTGGAGAAAAATTACAAAGAACAAATCTACAGCGATGGATAGGATTACATGTTTCAGAGTTTCCAGGCTCATCATCAGATCCCTTTTCGGACACGGATTCGAACTCGTGTCTGCACCAAAGCCGCTGTTAGAAAATTCCAACACTAAGCAATGATGCCCTGTGACGTCACAATGCACTTATCTCCACTTCAATTAATTCCCTTTTGTTTGTTTGTTCTTGCCAACAGTATACACAAAATTTCTTAAGACATGCAGTCTTTATGTTATGATATGTGTTGGTCTTGTTGTTTGTACATATTTACATATGTACGTAAACCCGTGCTTTGGTTTCAATGTATTTTGTTGTTGGATTTTGCGGTCTATTTTGTTTACAAATTTGTAAGTTATGAGCAAGCTCGAGACCAGTTAACAATAATTCTAAACGAATTAATATTGTCAGTTTTTGGGAAAAATTGATAATTGGAGAAAAATTACAAA
>CATOCK010000043.1:0-32003 GCA_951509765.1 Sphenella marginata
ATAGAAAGAGGGCGTGGCTTTTAACCGATTTTGCCTATTTTCAATAGCGCTCGGAGATAAGTGAAAAGGAACCTACATACCAAATTTCATTGAGATATCTCAAGATTTACTCAAGTTATCGTGTTTACAGACGGACGGACGTACGGACGGACGGACGGACGGACGGACGGACGGACGGACGGACGGACATGGCTCAATCAATTTCTCTTTTCCTCCTGAACATTTTGATATATATAAGTCAATATTTATCTCGATTCGTTTATGCCGTTACATACTACCGTTAGGCGAATGAAATTAATATACCTTGTGTGCGAAGCACTACTAGGTATAAAAAGGCAGTAGGGTGTTAACTACTTGCCCGTAAATCTTGCTTGTTTGTTATTCGATTTGCGTAATTTTTGGCAGGAGTATACTAAATACTATTGTGAACCCTCTCACAAAATTTCATTGAAATACATTCTTGAAATTCCAAGCAATCGCTTTTGAAAATAGCAGAGCTTTTATGCTAAAAAGTGGGCGGCGCCACGCCTACTTCACCAAAATCCACAAAAATTTTGTACAGTTCAGTTTTGCTTAAAAGCCTTATTATGTGTGTAAAATCTTATTTATATAACTTATACAATTATTGAAATATCGCGATTTTAAGTTTACGAAGAAATTTTTTAGAACTGTGTTCAAAAAGTGGGCGTGTCCGTTCTCCGATTTTGTTTATTTTTACAGCAAAGAGTAAGCTTTATATGCTGAACACTTTCTCTAAATATCGTTTCAATAAATCAATTTTTACCGGAGTTATGGCATGGAAAGTTTTGTGGAATAATCCCCCATAAAGGGGCGGGGCCACGCCCATTTTCCAAAAATTTTGTGCTTTCGACTTTCTTTGCCCACGAACACTTTAGAGGTGAAATAGAAATTATATACAGCTAGTTTAAGCAAAGTTATAGCATATTCAATATATCTATGATCCTTTTCAAAATCTTTCGTATACAATTGGGCGTGGACCTAACCCGATTTCGCTAATTATACCTTTCATGAACATGAAATGGTATTATAACTTTGGTCCGATGTTTGTAAGTATGAGAAGAAGAAGAGATAGACCCACTATTAAGTATACCGAAATGATCAGGGCGATGAGGCGAGTTTATTTAGCCATGTCCGTCTGTCCGTCCGTCCGTCCGTCCGTCAGTCTGTTTGAACGCAAATAGTCCCTCAGTTTTTGAGATATCTCGATTTTGCAAGCAGGCGCCATTTTGCATAGGATTAATCATTTGTCGGAACCAGCAAGATCGGACCGATAGAAGGCATAGCTCCCATACAATCGATTGTTCCGATAAATGGGTTTTGGCTTATAACTCTTGCAATTCAAAAGCTAGGAACGTTTTGCAAGTTTAGTATAAATTGTATTTGCAACGTGTGTAGGGAAAATGACTCAGATCGGACCAACATGACATAGAGCTCCCATATAATCGATAGTTTCGACAAATGGGTTTTGGGCTATAATTTTTGCAGTTAAAAAGCTAGGAACGTTAAACTTTGCACGTTTTCTACATATTATACATGTAACATATGTAGGCAAAATCAGCCAGATCGGACCAACATAACGTATAGCTCCCATACAATCGATTGTTCCGATAAGTGTGGTTTAGCATTCATGAAAGGTATAAAGCCTTCGGCACAGCCGAAGACAGCCCTTTCCCTCCTGTTTTTTTTTGAAATATTGCCTGTATTAATATAAATATGTGTGCTGAATTCTATTTTGCTATCTTGAGCGGTTTTTGATTTATGATTAATAATATTTCCAAATTTGACTTAATCAAAAGTGGGCGGTGCCACGACCTTTTTTAAAAATTTCTTCACAAATTTATTTTTTGCTTTAACGGTAAGGTACACAAAAAATTTTATCCTTATAGGTGTATTATGTACTGAATAATCACTCTTTTTGTATTTTCGAAAATATTATATATATAGAAAGTGGGCGTGGCTTTTAACCGATTTTGCCTATTTTCAATACCGTTCAGAGATATGTAAAAAGGAACCTGCATACAAAGTTTCATTGAGATATCTCAAGATTTACTCAAGTTATCGTGTTCACAGACGGACGGACGGACGGACGGACGGACGGACGGACGGACATGGCTCAATCAATTTCTCTTCTCCTCCTGAACATTTTGATATATATAAGTCAATATCTATCTCGATTCGTTTATGCCGTTACATACTACCGTTAGGCCAATGAAGTTAATATACCTTGTGTGCGAAGCACTACTAGGTATAAAAAAGGCAGTAGGGTGTTAACTACTTGCCCGTAAATCTTGCTTGTTTGTTATTCGATTTGCGTAATTTTTGGCAGGAGTATACTACATACTATTGGAAAGCATCTCACAAAATTTCATTGAAATTCATTCTTGAAATTCCAACCAATCGCTTTTGAAAATAGCAGAGCTTTTATGCTAAAAAGTGGGAGGCGCCACGCCTACTTCACCAAAATCCACAAAATTTTTTTACAGTTTAGTTTTGTTTAAAAAGGCTAATATGTGTGTAAAATCTTATTTATATAACTTATACAATTATGGAAATATCGCGATTTTAATTTTACGAAGAAATATTTTAGAACTATGTTCAAAAAGTGGGCGTGTCCGTTCACCGATTTTGTTTATTTTTTCAGAAAAGAGTTAGCTTTATATGTTGAACACTTTCTTCAAATATCGTTTTAATAAATCAATTTTTACCGGAGTTATGGCATGGAAAGTTTTGTGGAATAATCCCCCATAAAGGGGCGGGGCCACGCCCATTTTCCAAAAATTTTGTGCTTTCGACTTTCTTTGCCCACGAACACTTTAGAGGTGAAATAGAAAGGATATACAGCTAGTTTAAGCAAAGTTATAGCATATTCAATATAGCCATGATCCTTTTCAAAATCTTTCGTATAAAATTGGGCGTGGACCTAATCCGATTTCGCTAATTTTTTTTCGAAATATTGCCTGTATTAATATAAATATGTGTGCTGAATTTTATTTTGCTATCTTGAGCGGTTTTTGATTTATGATTAATAATATTTCCAAATTTGACTTAATCAAAAGTGGGCGGTGCCACGCCCTTTTTTAAAAATTTCTTCACAAATTTATTTTTTGCTTTAACGGTAAGGTACACACCAAATTTTATCCTTATAGGTGTATTATGTACTGAATAATCACTCTTTTTGTATTTTCGAAAATATTATATATATAGAAAGTGGGCGTGGCTTTTAACCGATTTTGCCTATTTTCAATACCGTTCAGAGATATGTAAAAAGGAACCTGCATACAAAGTTTCATTGAGATATCTCAAGATTTACTCAAGTTATCGTGTTCACAGACGGACGGACGGACGGACGGACGGACGGACGGACGGACGGACGGACGGACGGACGGACGGACGGACGGACATGGCTCAATCAATTTCTCTTCTCCTCCTGAACATTTTGATATGTATAAGTCAATATCTATCTCGATTCGTTTATGCCGTTACATACTACCGTTAGGCGAATGAAGTTAATATACCTTGTGTGCGAAGCACTACTAGGTATAAAAAAGGCAGTATGGTGTTAACTACTTGTCCGTATATTTTGCGTGTTTGCTATCCGATTTGCGTAATTTTTGGCAGGAGTATACTACATACTATTGGGAAGCATCTCACTAACTTTCATTGAAATACCTTTTTGAAACTCCAAGCAATCGCTTTTGAAAATAGCAGAGCTTTTATGCTAAAAAGTGGGCGGCGCCACGCCTACTTCACCAAAAACCACAAAATTTTTATACAGTTTAGTTTTGCTTAAAAAGCTTATTACGTGTGTAAAATCTTATTTATATAACTTATACAATTATGGAAATATCGCGATTTTAATTTTACGAAGAAATTTTTTAGAACTGTGTTCAAAAAGTGGGCGTGTCCGTTCACCAATTTTGTTCATTTTAACAGCAAAGAGTTAGATTTATATGTTCAACACTTTCTCTAAATATCGTTTCAATAAGTCAATTTTTACCGGAGTTATGGCATGGAAAGTTTTGTGGAATAGTCCCCCATAAAGGGGCGGGGCCACGCCCATTTTCCAAAAATTTTGTGCATTCGACTTTCTTTGCCCACGAACACTTTAGAGGTGAAATAGAAATGATATACAGCTAGTTTAAGCAAAGTTATAGCATATTCAATATATCTATGATCCTTTTCAAAATCTTTCGTATAAAATTGGACGTGGACCTAACCCGATTTCGATAATTTTTTTTCGAAATATTGCCTGTATTAATATAAATATGTGTGCTGAATTTTACTTTGCTATCTTGAGCGGTTTTTGATTTATGATTAATAATATTTCCAAATTTGACTTAATCAAAAGTGGGCGGTACCACGCCCCATTTTAAAAATTTCTTCAAAAATGTATTTGTTGCCTTAACGCTAAAGCACACAGCAAATATTATCCTTATAGGTGTATTATGTACTGAATAATCACTCTTTTTGTATTTTCGAAAATATTATATATATATAAAGTGGGCGTGGCTTTTAACCGATTTTGCCTATTTTCAATAGCGCTCCGAGATAAGTGAAAAGGAACCTGCATACCAAATTTCATTGAGATATCTCAAGATTTACTCAAGTTATCGTGTTCACAGACGGACGGACGGACAGACGGACGGACGGACGGACATGGCCCAATCAATTTCTCTTTTCCTCCTGAACATTTTGATATATATAAGTCAATATCTATCTCGATTCGTTTATGCCGTTACATACTACCGTTAGGCGAATGAAGTTAATATACCTTGTGTGCGAAGCACTACTAGGTATAAAAAGGCAGTAGGGTGTTAACTACTTGCCCGTAAATCTTGCTTGTTTGTTATTCGATTTGCGTAATTTTTGGCAGGAGTATACTACATACTATTGGGAAGCATCTCACAAAATTTCATTGAAATACATTCTTGAAATTCCAACCAATCGCTTTTGAAAATAGCAGAGCTTTTATGCTAAAAAGTGGGAGGCGCCACGCCTACTTCACCAAAATCCACAAAATTTTTTTACAGTTTAGTTTTGTTTAAAAAGGCTAATATGTGTGTAAAATCTTATTTATATAACTTATACAATTATGGAAATATCGCGATTTTAATTTTACGAAGAAATATTTTAGAACTATGTTCAAAAAGTGGGCGTGTCCGTTCACCGATTTTGTTTATTTTTTCAGCAAAGAGTTAGCTTTATATGTTGAACACTTTCTTCAAATATCGTTTTAATAAATCAATTTTTACCGGAGTTATGGCATGGAAAGTTTTGTGGAATAATCCCCCATAAAGGGGCGGGGCCACGCCCATTTTCCAAAAATTTTGTGCTTTCGACTTTCTTTGCCCACGAACACTTTAGAGGTGAAATAGAAATGATATACAGCTAGTTTAAGCAAAGTTATAGCATATTCAATATATCCATGATCCTTTTCAAAATCTTTCGTATAAAATTGGGCGTGGACCTAATCCGATTTCGCTAATTTTTTTTCGGAATATTGCCTGTATTAATATAAATATGTGTGCTGAATTTTATTTTGCTATCTTGAGCGGTTTTTGATTTATGATTAATAATATTTCCAAATTTGACTTAATCAAAAGTGGGCGGTGCCACGCCCTTTTTTAAAAATTTCTTCACAAATTTATTTTTTGCTTTAACGGTAAGGTACACACCAAATTTTATCCTTATAGGTGTATTATGTACTGAATAATCACTCTTTTTGTATTTTCGAAAATATTATATATATAGAAAGTGGGCGTGGCTTTTAACCGATTTTGCCTATTTTCAATACCGTTCAGAGATATGTGAAAAGGAACCTGCATACAAAGTTTCATTGAGATATCTCAAGATTTACTCAAGTTATCGTGTTCACAGACGGACGGACGGACATGGCTCAATCAATTTCTCTTCTCCTCCTGAACATTTTGATATATATAAGTCAATATCTATCTCGATTCGTTTATGCCGTTACATACTACCGTTAGGCCAATGAAGTTAATATACCTTGTGTGCGAAGCACTACTAGGTATAAAAATGTGGGCGTGGCACCGCCCACTTTTCCAAAATTACATAAATCTTGACTAAAGGACACACATATCCAGAAATCATTAATTTAGACCAAATATGTTCAGAGCTATGAAGAATTTAAATTTTATATATCCTGGGGGCGTGGCACCGCCTACTTTTCCAAAAATTGATATAGCCTAAATCGTACACAACAATCTTCTGAACCAATCTTGAAAGTTTAAAAGAGATCGACCATAAACTTTGGACATTATTGAAGTACAAACAAAACACAAAAAAAGTGGGCGTGGCACCGCCCACTTTTCCAAAATTACATAAATCTTGACCAAAGGACACACATATCCAAAAATCATTAATTTAGACCAAATATGTTCAGAGTTATGAAGAATTGTAGTTTTATATAGCCTGGGGGCGTGGCACCGCCCACTTTTCCAAAAATTAATATAGCCTATGCTTTAACCCATGATCTCAAGAATATACTGTGAAAATTTCATAAAAATCGGTTGAGTACTTTGGACGCCCATAAAGGACACACAGACACACAGACACACAGACACACAGACACACAGACACACAGACACACAGACACACATTCATTTTTATTTATAAGATAGCGGTATCAGTTAATTAGATATGGACTTTTCAATATTTCCACCTCCTTTCAATATAACTTTTATAAAAAAGTAGGCGTGGTCGCCAAGCGATTTCGTTTATTTTCTATATCTGAATTTAACACAACAATAGTATGCCCTCTACGAAATTTCGTTAGACTAGCATAAACTGTTCTCAAGTTATTAGGAGTCAAAATTTTTAAATTTCTTCAAATATATGGGGGCGGTGCCACGCCCCTTTTCAAAAAATTTGGTAAAATCCGCCTTAGAACATATTGCAAATTTTATCATTGTAGCTGCTTCTGATATTGAATTAACCCATTTTATACGTTTTTCGAAATTTTCGATATCGAAAAAGGGGGCGTGGTTATCATCCGATTTCGCCCATTTTCAGTAGCAACCTACCTTGGCCAGAAAGTAACCTGTATGCAAAATTTCATGCAAATATCTCAATTTTTACTCAAGTTATCGTGTACACGGACGGACAGACGGACAGACGGACGGACATGCCTTAATCAATTCCTCTTTTCAACCTAAGAACTTTCATATATGGAACTCTATATCTAACTCGATTATTTTGTGCCGTTACATAGTACCGTTATGTGGACAAAATTAATATACCCTTGTACTAGTACTAGTACGCTGGGTATAAAAAGACAGTAGGGTGTTAACTACTTGCCCGTAAATCTTGCTTGTTTGTTATTCGATTTGCGTAATTTTTGGCAGGAGTATACTACATACTATTGGAAACCCTCTCACAAAATTTCATTGAAATACATTCTTGAAATTCCAAGCAATCGCTTTTGAAAATAGCAGAGCTTTTATGCTAAAAAGTGGGCGGCGCCATGCCTACTTCACCAAAATCCACAAAATTTTTGTACAGTTCAGTTTTGCTTAAAAGGCTTATTATGTGTGTAAAATCTTATTTATATAACTTATACAATTATTGAAATATCGCGATTTTAAGTTTACGAAGAAATTTTTTAGAACTGTGTTCAAAAAGTGGGCGTGCCCGTTCTCCGATTTTGTTTATTTTTACAGCAAAGAGTAAGCTTTATATGCTGAACACTTTCTCTAAATATCGTTTCAATAAGTCAATTTTTACCGGAGTTATGGCATGGAAAGTTTTGTGGAATAATCCCCCATAAAGGGGCGGGGCCACGCTCATTTTCCAAAAATTTTGTGCTTTCGACTTTCTTTGCCCACGAACACTTCAGAGGTGAAATAGAAATTATATACAGCTAGTTTAAGCAAAGTTATAGCATATTCAATATATCTATGATCCTTTTCAAAATCTTTGGTATAAAATTGGGCGTGGACCTAACCCGATTTCGCTAATTTTTTTTCGAAATATTGCCTGCATTAATATATATATGTGTGCTGAATTTTATTTTGCTATCTTGAGCGGTTTTTGATTTATGATTAATAATATTTCCAAATTTGACTATATCAAAAGTGGGCGGTGCCACGCCCCTTTTTAAAAATTTCTTCAAAAATGTATTTGTTGCCTTAACGCTAAAGTGCACACCAAATATTATCCTTATAGGTGTATTATGTACTGAATAATCACTCTTTTTGTATTTTCCAAAATATTATATATATAGAAAGAGGGCGTGGCTTTTAACCGATTTTGCCTATTTTCAATAGCGCTCGGAGATAAGTGAAAAGGAACCTACATACCAAATTTCATTGAGATATCTCAAGATTTACTCAAGTTATCGTGTTTACAGACGGACGGACGTACGGACGGACGGACGGACGGACGGACGGACGGACGGACGGACGGACATGGCTCAATCAATTTCTCTTTTCCTCCTGAACATTTTGATATATATAAGTCAATATTTATCTCGATTCGTTTATGCCGTTACATACTACCGTTAGGCGAATGAAATTAATATACCTTGTGTGCGAAGCACTACTAGGTATAAAAAGGCAGTAGGGTGTTAACTACTTGCCCGTAAATCTTGCTTGTTTGTTATTCGATTTGCGTAATTTTTGGCAGGAGTATACTAAATACTATTGTGAACCCTCTCACAAAATTTCATTGAAATACATTCTTGAAATTCCAAGCAATCGCTTTTGAAAATAGCAGAGCTTTTATGCTAAAAAGTGGGCGGCGCCACGCCTACTTCACCAAAATCCACAAAAATTTTGTACAGTTCAGTTTTGCTTAAAAGCCTTATTATGTGTGTAAAATCTTATTTATATAACTTATACAATTATTGAAATATCGCGATTTTAAGTTTACGAAGAAATTTTTTAGAACTGTGTTCAAAAAGTGGGCGTGTCCGTTCTCCGATTTTGTTTATTTTTACAGCAAAGAGTAAGCTTTATATGCTGAACACTTTCTCTAAATATCGTTTCAATAAATCAATTTTTACCGGAGTTATGGCATGGAAAGTTTTGTGGAATAATCCCCCATAAAGGGGCGGGGCCACGCCCATTTTCCAAAAATTTTGTGCTTTCGACTTTCTTTGCCCACGAACACTTTAGAGGTGAAATAGAAATTATATACAGCTAGTTTAAGCAAAGTTATAGCATATTCAATATATCTATGATCCTTTTCAAAATCTTTCGTATACAATTGGGCGTGGACCTAACCCGATTTCGCTAATTATACCTTTCATGAACATGAAATGGTATTATAACTTTGGTCCGATGTTTGTAAGTATGAGAAGAAGAAGAGATAGACCCACTATTAAGTATACCGAAATGATCAGGGCGATGAGGCGAGTTTATTTAGCCATGTCCGTCTGTCCGTCCGTCCGTCCGTCCGTCAGTCTGTTTGAACGCAAATAGTCCCTCAGTTTTTGAGATATCTCGATTTTGCAAGCAGGCGCCATTTTGCATAGGATTAATCATTTGTCGGAACCAGCAAGATCGGACCGATAGAAGGCATAGCTCCCATACAATCGATTGTTCCGATAAATGGGTTTTGGCTTATAACTCTTGCAATTCAAAAGCTAGGAACGTTTTGCAAGTTTAGTATAAATTGTATTTGCAACGTGTGTAGGGAAAATGACTCAGATCGGACCAACATGACATAGAGCTCCCATATAATCGATAGTTTCGACAAATGGGTTTTGGGCTATAATTTTTGCAGTTAAAAAGCTAGGAACGTTAAACTTTGCACGTTTTCTACATATTATACATGTAACATATGTAGGCAAAATCAGCCAGATCGGACCAACATAACGTATAGCTCCCATACAATCGATTGTTCCGATAAGTGTGGTTTAGCATTCATGAAAGGTATAAAGCCTTCGGCACAGCCGAAGACAGCCCTTTCCCTCCTGTTTTTTTTTGAAATATTGCCTGTATTAATATAAATATGTGTGCTGAATTCTATTTTGCTATCTTGAGCGGTTTTTGATTTATGATTAATAATATTTCCAAATTTGACTTAATCAAAAGTGGGCGGTGCCACGACCTTTTTTAAAAATTTCTTCACAAATTTATTTTTTGCTTTAACGGTAAGGTACACAAAAAATTTTATCCTTATAGGTGTATTATGTACTGAATAATCACTCTTTTTGTATTTTCGAAAATATTATATATATAGAAAGTGGGCGTGGCTTTTAACCGATTTTGCCTATTTTCAATACCGTTCAGAGATATGTAAAAAGGAACCTGCATACAAAGTTTCATTGAGATATCTCAAGATTTACTCAAGTTATCGTGTTCACAGACGGACGGACGGACGGACGGACGGACGGACGGACGGACATGGCTCAATCAATTTCTCTTCTCCTCCTGAACATTTTGATATATATAAGTCAATATCTATCTCGATTCGTTTATGCCGTTACATACTACCGTTAGGCCAATGAAGTTAATATACCTTGTGTGCGAAGCACTACTAGGTATAAAAAAGGCAGTAGGGTGTTAACTACTTGCCCGTAAATCTTGCTTGTTTGTTATTCGATTTGCGTAATTTTTGGCAGGAGTATACTACATACTATTGGAAAGCATCTCACAAAATTTCATTGAAATTCATTCTTGAAATTCCAACCAATCGCTTTTGAAAATAGCAGAGCTTTTATGCTAAAAAGTGGGAGGCGCCACGCCTACTTCACCAAAATCCACAAAATTTTTTTACAGTTTAGTTTTGTTTAAAAAGGCTAATATGTGTGTAAAATCTTATTTATATAACTTATACAATTATGGAAATATCGCGATTTTAATTTTACGAAGAAATATTTTAGAACTATGTTCAAAAAGTGGGCGTGTCCGTTCACCGATTTTGTTTATTTTTTCAGAAAAGAGTTAGCTTTATATGTTGAACACTTTCTTCAAATATCGTTTTAATAAATCAATTTTTACCGGAGTTATGGCATGGAAAGTTTTGTGGAATAATCCCCCATAAAGGGGCGGGGCCACGCCCATTTTCCAAAAATTTTGTGCTTTCGACTTTCTTTGCCCACGAACACTTTAGAGGTGAAATAGAAAGGATATACAGCTAGTTTAAGCAAAGTTATAGCATATTCAATATATCCATGATCCTTTTCAAAATCTTTCGTATAAAATTGGGCGTGGACCTAATCCGATTTCGCTAATTTTTTTTCGAAATATTGCCTGTATTAATATAAATATGTGTGCTGAATTTTATTTTGCTATCTTGAGCGGTTTTTGATTTATGATTAATAATATTTCCAAATTTGACTTAATCAAAAGTGGGCGGTGCCACGCCCTTTTTTAAAAATTTCTTCACAAATTTATTTTTTGCTTTAACGGTAAGGTACACACCAAATTTTATCCTTATAGGTGTATTATGTACTGAATAATCACTCTTTTTGTATTTTCGAAAATATTATATATATAGAAAGTGGGCGTGGCTTTTAACCGATTTTGCCTATTTTCAATACCGTTCAGAGATATGTAAAAAGGAACCTGCATACAAAGTTTCATTGAGATATCTCAAGATTTACTCAAGTTATCGTGTTCACAGACGGACGGACGGACGGACGGACGGACATGGCTCAATCAATTTATCTTCTCCTCCTGAACATTTTGATATGTATAAGTCAATATCTATCTCGATTCGTTTATGCCGTTACATACTACCGTTAGGCGAATGAAGTTAATATACCTTGTGTGCGAAGCACTACTAGGTATAAAAAGTGTTATTCCAATTAAAACATATAAAGTTTAAATTGAAAAAGGGGAATCAAGTGTATTTCCGTAACAGAAATTATTGCATATGCAGGTTATATTAAAATGACATATTTTTTCGTATCCTGAAAACAAAGGATATATGAACAATTTGAAAAAAAAAACTTGTTGGCTGTTTTCTACACTAACTAAACTGATAGGGTCCAAAAATACAGACAAATTCATTGGCTAGATTTGCTATAGGTCGGAAAGGGATAAAGGGGCGGGGCCACGCCCATTTTCCAAAAATTTTGTGCATTCGACTTTCTTTGCCCACGAACACTTTAGAGGTGAAATAGAAATGATATACAGCTAGTTTAAGCAAAGTTATAGCATATTCAATATATCTATGATCCTTTTCAAAATCTTTCGTATAAAATTGGACGTGGACCTAACCCGATTTCGATAATTTTTTTTCGAAATATTGCCTGTATTAATATAAATATGTGTGCTGAATTTTACTTTGCTATCTTGAGCGGTTTTTGATTTATGATTAATAATATTTCCAAATTTGACTTAATCAAAAGTGGGCGGTACCACGCCCCATTTTAAAAATTTCTTCAAAAATGTATTTGCGGTACCACGCCCCATTTTAAAAATTTCTTCAAAAATGTATTTGTTGCCTTAACGCTAAAGCACACAGCAAATATTATCCTTATAGGTGTATTATGTACTGAATAATCACTCTTTTTGTATTTTCGAAAATATTATATATATATAAAGTGGGCGTGGCTTTTAACCGATTTTGCCTATTTTCAATAGCGCTCCGAGATAAGTGAAAAGGAACCTGCATACCAAATTTCATTGAGATATCTCAAGATTTACTCAAGTTATCGTGTTCACAGACGGACGGACGGACAGACGGACGGACGGACGGACATGGCCCAATCAATTTCTCTTTTCCTCCTGAACATTTTGATATATATAAGTCAATATCTATCTCGATTCGTTTATGCCGTTACATACTACCGTTAGGCGAATGAAGTTAATATACCTTGTGTGCGAAGCACTACTAGGTATAAAAAGGCAGTAGGGTGTTAACTACTTGCCCGTAAATCTTGCTTGTTTGTTATTCGATTTGCGTAATTTTTGGCAGGAGTATACTACATACTATTGGGAAGCATCTCACAAAATTTCATTGAAATACATTCTTGAAATTCCAACCAATCGCTTTTGAAAATAGCAGAGCTTTTATGCTAAAAAGTGGGAGGCGCCACGCCTACTTCACCAAAATCCACAAAATTTTTTTACAGTTTAGTTTTGTTTAAAAAGGCTAATATGTGTGTAAAATCTTATTTATATAACTTATACAATTATGGAAATATCGCGATTTTAATTTTACGAAGAAATATTTTAGAACTATGTTCAAAAAGTGGGCGTGTCCGTTCACCGATTTTGTTTATTTTTTCAGCAAAGAGTTAGCTTTATATGTTGAACACTTTCTTCAAATATCGTTTTAATAAATCAATTTTTACCGGAGTTATGGCATGGAAAGTTTTGTGGAATAATCCCCCATAAAGGGGCGGGGCCACGCCCATTTTCCAAAAATTTTGTGCTTTCGACTTTCTTTGCCCACGAACACTTTAGAGGTGAAATAGAAATGATATACAGCTAGTTTAAGCAAAGTTATAGCATATTCAATATATCCATGATCCTTTTCAAAATCTTTCGTATAAAATTGGGCGTGGACCTAATCCGATTTCGCTAATTTTTTTTCGGAATATTGCCTGTATTAATATAAATATGTGTGCTGAATTTTATTTTGCTATCTTGAGCGGTTTTTGATTTATGATTAATAATATTTCCAAATTTGACTTAATCAAAAGTGGGCGGTGCCACGCCCTTTTTTAAAAATTTCTTCACAAATTTATTTTTTGCTTTAACGGTAAGGTACACACCAAATTTTATCCTTATAGGTGTATTATGTACTGAATAATCACTCTTTTTGTATTTTCGAAAATATTATATATATAGAAAGTGGGCGTGGCTTTTAACCGATTTTGCCTATTTTCAATACCGTTCAGAGATATGTGAAAAGGAACCTGCATACAAAGTTTCATTGAGATATCTCAAGATTTACTCAAGTTATCGTGTTCACAGACGGACGGACGGACATGGCTCAATCAATTTCTCTTCTCCTCCTGAACATTTTGATATATATAAGTCAATATCTATCTCGATTCGTTTATGCCGTTACATACTACCGTTAGGCCAATGAAGTTAATATACCTTGTGTGCGAAGCACTACTAGGTATAAAAATGTGGGCGTGGCACCGCCCACTTTTCCAAAATTACATAAATCTTGACTAAAGGACACACATATCCAGAAATCATTAATTTAGACCAAATATGTTCAGAGCTATGAAGAATTTAAATTTTATATATCCTGGGGGCGTGGCACCGCCTACTTTTCCAAAAATTGATATAGCCTAAATCGTACACAACAATCTTCTGAACCAATCTTGAAAGTTTAAAAGAGATCGACCATAAACTTTGGACATTATTGAAGTACAAACAAAACACAAAAAAAGTGGGCGTGGCACCGCCCACTTTTCCAAAATTACATAAATCTTGACCAAAGGACACACATATCCAAAAATCATTAATTTAGACCAAATATGTTCAGAGTTATGAAGAATTGTAGTTTTATATAGCCTGGGGGCGTGGCACCGCCCACTTTTCCAAAAATTAATATAGCCTATGCTTTAACCCATGATCTCAAGAATATACTGTGAAAATTTCATAAAAATCGGTTGAGTACTTTGGACGCCCATAAAGGACACACAGACACACAGACACACAGACACACAGACACACAGACACACAGACACACATTCATTTTTATTTATAAGATAGCGGTATCAGTTAATTAGATATGGACTTTTCAATATTTCCACCTCCTTTCAATATAACTTTTATAAAAAAGTAGGCGTGGTCGCCAAGCGATTTCGTTTATTTTCTATATCTGAATTTAACACAACAATAGTATGCCCTCTACGAAATTTCGTTAGACTAGCATAAACTGTTCTCAAGTTATTAGGAGTCAAAATTTTTAAATTTCTTCAAATATATGGGGGCGGTGCCACGCCCCTTTTCAAAAAATTTGGTAAAATCCGCCTTAGAACATATTGCAAATTTTATCATTGTAGCTGCTTCTGATATTGAATTAACCCATTTTATACGTTTTTCGAAATTTTCGATATCGAAAAAGGGGGCGTGGTTATCATCCGATTTCGCCCATTTTCAGTAGCAACCTACCTTGGCCAGAAAGTAACCTGTATGCAAAATTTCATGCAAATATCTCAATTTTTACTCAAGTTATCGTGTACACGGACGGACAGACGGACAGACGGACGGACATGCCTTAATCAATTCCTCTTTTCAACCTAAGAACTTTCATATATGGAACTCTATATCTAACTCGATTATTTTGTGCCGTTACATAGTACCGTTATGTGGACAAAATTAATATACCCTTGTACTAGTACTAGTACGCTGGGTATAAAAAGACAGTAGGGTGTTAACTACTTGCCCGTAAATCTTGCTTGTTTGTTATTCGATTTGCGTAATTTTTGGCAGGAGTATACTACATACTATTGGAAACCCTCTCACAAAATTTCATTGAAATACATTCTTGAAATTCCAAGCAATCGCTTTTGAAAATAGCAGAGCTTTTATGCTAAAAAGTGGGCGGCGCCATGCCTACTTCACCAAAATCCACAAAATTTTTGTACAGTTCAGTTTTGCTTAAAAGGCTTATTATGTGTGTAAAATCTTATTTATATAACTTATACAATTATTGAAATATCGCGATTTTAAGTTTACGAAGAAATTTTTTAGAACTGTGTTCAAAAAGTGGGCGTGCCCGTTCTCCGATTTTGTTTATTTTTACAGCAAAGAGTAAGCTTTATATGCTGAACACTTTCTCTAAATATCGTTTCAATAAGTCAATTTTTACCGGAGTTATGGCATGGAAAGTTTTGTGGAATAATCCCCCATAAAGGGGCGGGGCCACGCTCATTTTCCAAAAATTTTGTGCTTTCGACTTTCTTTGCCCACGAACACTTCAGAGGTGAAATAGAAATTATATACAGCTAGTTTAAGCAAAGTTATAGCATATTCAATATATCTATGATCCTTTTCAAAATCTTTGGTATAAAATTGGGCGTGGACCTAACCCGATTTCGCTAATTTTTTTTCGAAATATTGCCTGCATTAATATATATATGTGTGCTGAATTTTATTTTGCTATCTTGAGCGGTTTTTGATTTATGATTAATAATATTTCCAAATTTGACTATATCAAAAGTGGGCGGTGCCACGCCCCTTTTTAAAAATTTCTTCAAAAATGTATTTGTTGCCTTAACGCTAAAGTGCACACCAAATATTATCCTTATAGGTGTATTATGTACTGAATAATCACTCTTTTTGTATTTTCCAAAATATTATATATATAGAAAGAGGGCGTGGCTTTTAACCGATTTTGCCTATTTTCAATAGCGCTCGGAGATAAGTGAAAAGGAACCTACATACCAAATTTCATTGAGATATCTCAAGATTTACTCAAGTTATCGTGTTTACAGACGGACGGACGTACGGACGGACGGACGGACGGACGGACGGACGGACGGACGGACGGACATGGCTCAATCAATTTCTCTTTTCCTCCTGAACATTTTGATATATATAAGTCAATATTTATCTCGATTCGTTTATGCCGTTACATACTACCGTTAGGCGAATGAAATTAATATACCTTGTGTGCGAAGCACTACTAGGTATAAAAAGGCAGTAGGGTGTTAACTACTTGCCCGTAAATCTTGCTTGTTTGTTATTCGATTTGCGTAATTTTTGGCAGGAGTATACTAAATACTATTGTGAACCCTCTCACAAAATTTCATTGAAATACATTCTTGAAATTCCAAGCAATCGCTTTTGAAAATAGCAGAGCTTTTATGCTAAAAAGTGGGCGGCGCCACGCCTACTTCACCAAAATCCACAAAAATTTTGTACAGTTCAGTTTTGCTTAAAAGCCTTATTATGTGTGTAAAATCTTATTTATATAACTTATACAATTATTGAAATATCGCGATTTTAAGTTTACGAAGAAATTTTTTAGAACTGTGTTCAAAAAGTGGGCGTGTCCGTTCTCCGATTTTGTTTATTTTTACAGCAAAGAGTAAGCTTTATATGCTGAACACTTTCTCTAAATATCGTTTCAATAAATCAATTTTTACCGGAGTTATGGCATGGAAAGTTTTGTGGAATAATCCCCCATAAAGGGGCGGGGCCACGCCCATTTTCCAAAAATTTTGTGCTTTCGACTTTCTTTGCCCACGAACACTTTAGAGGTGAAATAGAAATTATATACAGCTAGTTTAAGCAAAGTTATAGCATATTCAATATATCTATGATCCTTTTCAAAATCTTTCGTATACAATTGGGCGTGGACCTAACCCGATTTCGCTAATTATACCTTTCATGAACATGAAATGGTATTATAACTTTGGTCCGATGTTTGTAAGTATGAGAAGAAGAAGAGATAGACCCACTATTAAGTATACCGAAATGATCAGGGCGATGAGGCGAGTTTATTTAGCCATGTCCGTCTGTCCGTCCGTCCGTCCGTCCGTCAGTCTGTTTGAACGCAAATAGTCCCTCAGTTTTTGAGATATCTCGATTTTGCAAGCAGGCGCCATTTTGCATAGGATTAATCATTTGTCGGAACCAGCAAGATCGGACCGATAGAAGGCATAGCTCCCATACAATCGATTGTTCCGATAAATGGGTTTTGGCTTATAACTCTTGCAATTCAAAAGCTAGGAACGTTTTGCAAGTTTAGTATAAATTGTATTTGCAACGTGTGTAGGGAAAATGACTCAGATCGGACCAACATGACATAGAGCTCCCATATAATCGATAGTTTCGACAAATGGGTTTTGGGCTATAATTTTTGCAGTTAAAAAGCTAGGAACGTTAAACTTTGCACGTTTTCTACATATTATACATGTAACATATGTAGGCAAAATCAGCCAGATCGGACCAACATAACGTATAGCTCCCATACAATCGATTGTTCCGATAAGTGTGGTTTAGCATTCATGAAAGGTATAAAGCCTTCGGCACAGCCGAAGACAGCCCTTTCCCTCCTGTTTTTTTTTGAAATATTGCCTGTATTAATATAAATATGTGTGCTGAATTCTATTTTGCTATCTTGAGCGGTTTTTGATTTATGATTAATAATATTTCCAAATTTGACTTAATCAAAAGTGGGCGGTGCCACGACCTTTTTTAAAAATTTCTTCACAAATTTATTTTTTGCTTTAACGGTAAGGTACACAAAAAATTTTATCCTTATAGGTGTATTATGTACTGAATAATCACTCTTTTTGTATTTTCGAAAATATTATATATATAGAAAGTGGGCGTGGCTTTTAACCGATTTTGCCTATTTTCAATACCGTTCAGAGATATGTAAAAAGGAACCTGCATACAAAGTTTCATTGAGATATCTCAAGATTTACTCAAGTTATCGTGTTCACAGACGGACGGACGGACGGACGGACGGACGGACGGACGGACATGGCTCAATCAATTTCTCTTCTCCTCCTGAACATTTTGATATATATAAGTCAATATCTATCTCGATTCGTTTATGCCGTTACATACTACCGTTAGGCCAATGAAGTTAATATACCTTGTGTGCGAAGCACTACTAGGTATAAAAAAGGCAGTAGGGTGTTAACTACTTGCCCGTAAATCTTGCTTGTTTGTTATTCGATTTGCGTAATTTTTGGCAGGAGTATACTACATACTATTGGAAAGCATCTCACAAAATTTCATTGAAATTCATTCTTGAAATTCCAACCAATCGCTTTTGAAAATAGCAGAGCTTTTATGCTAAAAAGTGGGAGGCGCCACGCCTACTTCACCAAAATCCACAAAATTTTTTTACAGTTTAGTTTTGTTTAAAAAGGCTAATATGTGTGTAAAATCTTATTTATATAACTTATACAATTATGGAAATATCGCGATTTTAATTTTACGAAGAAATATTTTAGAACTATGTTCAAAAAGTGGGCGTGTCCGTTCACCGATTTTGTTTATTTTTTCAGAAAAGAGTTAGCTTTATATGTTGAACACTTTCTTCAAATATCGTTTTAATAAATCAATTTTTACCGGAGTTATGGCATGGAAAGTTTTGTGGAATAATCCCCCATAAAGGGGCGGGGCCACGCCCATTTTCCAAAAATTTTGTGCTTTCGACTTTCTTTGCCCACGAACACTTTAGAGGTGAAATAGAAAGGATATACAGCTAGTTTAAGCAAAGTTATAGCATATTCAATATAGCCATGATCCTTTTCAAAATCTTTCGTATAAAATTGGGCGTGGACCTAATCCGATTTCGCTAATTTTTTTTCGAAATATTGCCTGTATTAATATAAATATGTGTGCTGAATTTTATTTTGCTATCTTGAGCGGTTTTTGATTTATGATTAATAATATTTCCAAATTTGACTTAATCAAAAGTGGGCGGTGCCACGCCCTTTTTTAAAAATTTCTTCACAAATTTATTTTTTGCTTTAACGGTAAGGTACACACCAAATTTTATCCTTATAGGTGTATTATGTACTGAATAATCACTCTTTTTGTATTTTCGAAAATATTATATATATAGAAAGTGGGCGTGGCTTTTAACCGATTTTGCCTATTTTCAATACCGTTCAGAGATATGTAAAAAGGAACCTGCATACAAAGTTTCATTGAGATATCTCAAGATTTACTCAAGTTATCGTGTTCACAGACGGACGGACGGACGGACGGACGGACGGACGGACGGACGGACGGACGGACATGGCTCAATCAATTTCTCTTCTCCTCCTGAACATTTTGATATGTATAAGTCAATATCTATCTCGATTCGTTTATGCCGTTACATACTACCGTTAGGCGAATGAAGTTAATATACCTTGTGTGCGAAGCACTACTAGGTATAATAAGATTTTACACACGTAATAAGCTTTTTAAGCAAAACTAAACTGTATAAAAATTTTGTGGTTTTTGGTGAAGTAGGCGTGGCGCCGCCCACTTTTTAGCATAAAAGCTCTGCTATTTTCAAAAGCGATTGCTTGGAGTTTCAAAAAGGTATTTCAATGAAAGTTAGTGAGATGCTTCCCAATAGTATGTAGTATACTCCTGCCAAAAATTACGCAAATCGGATAGCAAACACGCAAAATATACGGACAAGTAGTTAACACCATACTGCCTTTTTTTTATTTTCATACCTTTCATGAACATGGGGAATGCTATTTATATTTTGTTATTTAGTGATAATTTAATTTACCACTTACAATAGAAATGTTTTTATCGAAAACAATCAGTTGCCTTTATAACAAATTTTCAGGTATGTATTAAAATAGACCTGAGTAAATTAGTATACCAAAACAGATCACTACTAGGTATTTAATGTTCGGTTACACCCGAACTTAGACTTCCTTACTAGTTTAGGTTTGATTTTTTCACTCCAAGATAGAGGTCATAAACAGAAAAATATTGAAATATTGGGTTACAAATATGATAAATGTAAACAAAAATATTATGATAAAAAGTTTTTATATGTTTCAAGGCAAATTCAATTTAGTAACAACAAAAAAAAAAACCTTAACCTGCCCTGAGCCCTTGCTTGAACCTGCGAACGCACTCATCATAGCCGGCGCGCTTACCACCTGCGCCACTGCTGTATGTACAGTGAAACAGTCAGATACTGTAGTTAACAGATTTGGCTTTTGGAGAAAACTTTTATAAGTTATTACAAGTTAAGAAGCACTTTTTGTTAAATATAATATGTCTGTGCAAAGCTCCTGGCCCATGAAAAGATATCAAAATATATCGTCGGCTTAGGTCGCAAAGGTGCTAAGTCCACCTTTTGGGTTTTTTCAGGTTTTGATGCAGAATGCTAGAAACAGTTAATATACCCTACTTACATCATGAATTGCATAACAATTCTGTTTTTAAATGCGTTTTTTGCATTGATTAGAAAAGGTGCTAAGTCCACCAATGAAAGGAAAAGGTGCTAAGTCCAAGCGAATTTGAAAATTTAAAGTTAAAGTACATATATGTGGCATATTCATATTCGAAAAATAGTAGCTAATAAAGTTAGCGTGGGTTTTTTGACACAATTTCCAACGCCCTATATGTCATAAAAACCGACATAAACTTAAGTACCTACTTTATTTCGACTATGAATGCATATGTTAAATGGGATCATCTACGTCAGCTGACCTCACTTCTCCTTTTTAACTGACACATAAGTTTTTGACCTTGATTAGTAAAGACAAATGTTTGGGCTATCATATTCAGACTTCCAAGAACCTAAATCACATTTACTTGTCGACTTTCACAAAAGTCCATTTTCGTCAAAAGTTGTGCAATAAAATCTACTCCTGCTTTTCTGCTATGAATCGGCGATAGTAAAACGCTGTTGTGTGATAAAAAGAAACGCCTAGGGTTTTAGAATAATGTATTTTGATCCAAATATTGCTACTAATTGCAGAGTAACAGAGCTTCAAAAAATAGGTCATTTGAGCTTTAAGCGCGGATTGTGGTAGAACTAGGCTTAATATAAGAAATCTAAGACCAGGTAAAAATTCTACGGAAGAACCTCTAAGAACCCTCATACTCAGAAAATTGCTTTGGTTCACTCGCAGGTGTTTTGATTTGGGAAAAGGTGCTAAGTCCAGTGAAAAAAATTAAAAGTAGCTGGCAAAAAGGTGCTAAGTCCCAAAAATGCATATAACTCGGCGAAAATTAAAATTTTTTGTTTTTTTATGAGCGTCCACTTATTGTACTCTAAAATTGAGTAACATGACGTAAAAAACCGAAATCCCTAATTTAAATTTATGTTTTTATATTGTTTTTTGTCTCTCCTGTAAAATTTGAAAAATGGTACTTAGCACCGTTGCGACCTAAGCCGACGATATAATAATTGGAATTATGCATGTTTTTATGAGATACACAATTGATTGTATGGAAAAAATGTTAGCCTATTAATATATATTCTATATATATAAAAGTAAGTTGTGTTAGTTACACCATCTATAACTCAAGAACGGCTGAACCGATTTGGCTGAAAATTGGAGGAGAGGTAACTGAGAACCAGGAAACGGACATAGGATACTTTTTATCCCTTTTTTCCCGTTTTCGAGATATCGCCAATATGTGGACCAGGGGTGACCCTAGAATATATTCGTGCAATATGTGCATCAAATGAAAGGTATTAATGGGAGTTTCAAAGACAAGTAGGTTTAAGTTCTATGTGTGAATGCATCTTCGTAATTTCGACCAAAATGTGGACCAGGGATGACCTTAAAAATTTGTTGTACAATATGGGTATCAAATAAAACGTGTTAATAAGAGAACGAACGAGGCATATAATCGAGATTTGGAACGGGAACGTGAATATGATCCTCAGGAATTAAATTTAGCAGTACCCCTACTGAAACAGGAGCAAAGGTATGTTTAAGATACGCTTATGAAGGCAATTGATGATGGAAATGGTGGTTTATATTTCCTGGATGCCCCTGGGGGAACTGGTAAGACATTCCTCCCATCATTAATTTTAGCCACTGTTCGTGAAAGATCCAAAATTGAGGTTGCAGTTGCTTCTTCGG
The DNA here is from genome assembly GCA_951509765.1 of Sphenella marginata. NCBI lineage: Eukaryota > Metazoa > Arthropoda > Insecta > Diptera > Tephritidae > Sphenella > Sphenella marginata. Next base: position 22,484 of record CATOCK010000043.1, read on the forward strand.
GAATAGCAGCCACATTATTACAAGGGTGTCGTACGTCTCATTCTGCCTTAAAACTGCCGTTAAATCTTAAAAATGTTGAGGTAATATTGCAAGAAACTCAGCAATGGCAAAAGTTTTATCAGCAACAAAGATCATATTTTGGGACGAATTTACGATGGCGCATAAACGTGCATTAGAAGCACTTAATAGAACATTGAAAGATTTACGCAATGACCAGAGACCTCTTGGAGGCAGAATGGTTTTACTGTCTGGCGATTTCCGACAAATACTGACAGTAATTCCAAGGTCAATGGCTGCCGACGAAATAAACGCTTTCCTCAAATCATCTCATCTTTGGCGATATGTGAAGAAACTTCAGTCGACAACAAACATCAGAGTTGCATTGCTGAATGATACATCCGCTGAAGACTTCGCTGAGCAATTGTTGAATATATGTAGGTAATGGTAGAGTACATTTCCTCTAAATTTTTGTATCTTTGTCTCATCAAAAGGCGAACTTATTAAACAAGTCTTTCCTCCTATTATTATTTCAAACTTCAACAACAATGAATGGTTGAGTAAGAGAGCAATTTTGGCGGCTAAGAATAAAGATGTAGATGACCTGAACTATATAGTTCAGAATCTGATCATTGGAACAATGCATTCATATAAATATATTGACAGTATAACAAACGAAGATGAGGCCACCAACTATCCAACTCATTGGATGTGCCCGGATTACCACCGCACAACTTGCAACTAAAGGTTGGCTCAGTAGTCATCATGCTTCGCAACATAAACCAACCAAAACGGTGCAACGGTACGCGTTTGGTTGTAAAAAAATGAATGAACAATCAATCAATTAACAAATCACAAAGCGAATGCTTGAAAGTTTGTGGTCTGAAGCTCGGGAATCAATGTTTTTCCAATGGTCAGTTATATGAGGTATGTTCACGAGTCGGAAGACCATCTGCGTTCTTGGTCTTGCGCCTGATAACAAAACAAAAAATGTCGTGTATCACAAAGTGCTTAACTGAAGAAAACAAGGGAGTCTAAAAAAGCCTATTAAATAATAGTTAAAATATGTACTAGATCTCTTTTATTTATCGTAACCATAACAAAAAAATGAACTTGGTAAATAAAAAATGTACTTAATTATTATCACTGGGAGATAATAACAAATTATTTTCAGATAAGCAGGTAAACCAAATTTAAGGCAGGGCAACGTCTGCCGGGTCTACTAGTTCTTATATATAAAATTCTCGTGTCACAGAATCGACCAACATCTATTTTTCAAGACCGTATGCTACCCCGATTACGAGATATCGCCAAAAATGTGGACCAGGTGTGACCCCAGACGGGTTTTCTACAATATGGGTATCAAATAAATGGCGTTGATGAGTATTTAAAAAAGAGGTGATTTTCAAGACCCTATGCGACCCGTTTTGCGAGATATCGAACAAAATATGGACCAGGCGTGACTCTAAAGAGTGTTTGCTCAATGTGGGTACCAAATTAAAGCTGTTGTTGAGGGTTTTAATAGGAAGTGGTTCAAAGTCCAATATGGGACCCCATTTCCGAGATATTCACCAAAATGTGGACCAGGTGTGACTCTAAAAAGTGTTTGCACAATATGGTACCAAATGAAAGGTGTTAATGAGGGTTTTAGTAGGAAGTGGTTCAAAGTCCAATATGGGACCCCGTTTCCTAGATATCGACCAAAACGTGGACCAGCTGTGACTCTAAAAAGTGTTTGCACAATATGGTATCAAATGAAAGGTGTTGATGAGGGTTTTAATAGGAAGTAGTTCAAAGTCCAATATGGGACCCCATTTCCGAGATATTCAACAAAATGTGGACCAGGTGTGACTCTAAAAAGTGTTTGCACAATATGGTGCCAAATGAAAGTGTTGATTAGGGTTTTAATAGAAAGTTGTTCAAAGTCCAATATGGGACCCCGTTTCCTAGATATCGACCAAAATGTGGACCAGGTGTGACCCTAGAAAGGGTTTGGACAATATGGATACCAAAAGAAAGGTGTTGACTAAGGTTTCAACAGGGAGTGGTTTGGTACGCCTACGGATGTCGTAGCGTATAAAAGTATAATATATCCTTTTGATAATATATCATTTTGACAAGAAAATTAAGAACATTTTATTTATTGTAGCTTTTGTATCATAAACCTTGGTTAATATTACCGCGAGGTAAGAAAGCTTTCACTACCCCTCTTCCTCTCAATCAAAATATTTTAACATTTGACAAATTTTTATTTCAAATTTGATTTTGGAAAAAACATTTAAATCAAATGAGCATATTTTCGCTTTTGAATAATTTTTAATTTAAAAAAAAGTTTATGTGCTGTGATTATATTACCATACTATATGATGAAGAATCAGCATAATAAATAAAACACTGGGACTAACTTTATTTTATTAATTTATTTTAATAGTTCTATAACGCATGTAGCAAGGGCTTAAATGTAAAATGATATTTTCAATAATTAAACAAAGTCTAAAGAATTTCTTTATATACAACATTTGATGTTCTTCCCATATTACAAATTAAAAAAAATTTTCTGGGCCAGTAACCCTTGAGCAAGGAACATACAATTGTCCGGGTGAGAAACAGTTTGTCCTAAGATCGATACCTGCTGCTCGAAGTGTCTGGCCTTGCGACTTATTAATAGTCATAGGCAAACACACACTCACAGGAAACTGCACGCGTTTGAAATGAAATGGAAAATTGGTTCGTAGCATGGGTATGCGTGGTATGAAAATTATTTCGCCTGCTCCACAACCCGTAAGAATTTCTGCTTCTATAATATTATTTCGAAGAGAAGTAACTTTAAGGCGAGTTACATTACATAACTTTGGAGGGGTTAAGTTACCAAGCAACATAATCGGAATGCCTTTTTTAAAGCGATGCTATTAGCGGGAAGTCCGGGCGCAGAAATAGAGTTGAGAAACTTAACAGGATAGTTCGTAGTCTCGGCTCTGCCTAAAACCGTGTTTATTGATCGGTATACCACCTCTTCTCCATCAATTTTTTTTAAAATACTGTAATTTATTTCTGCTGCTTGGTCGTTTTTGGGCGTAAGTATAGCTCGTTTACAGAGCCAAGCATTATTCTGACGCGTTACTTGAGAAACGTCTCCATCCAATGACTTGTTGTTGCTGTTTTAGCAACAAAATCACTCTCCGAAGGTTTTGGGGAGTGTTGTCGAAATAACAGTCCTTGGCCGGATATGAATCCGGTACTCCCTTGCGGTACTGCCCGACTGTCGTGGTAGCGATGTGGTATGACCAGTGGAACCTTCTAGGTCATGTCATCCCTCCTTCCGAAAGGAAAGAGAAGATGGGTAATGAGAGGTGGGAGGCATCATATTCGTAGATCAACCATCGAGTTGCACATCATTACCTTTGTGCATATTAGTCGCCTCTTACGACCGGTATGCCTACCGCGGGCATATTCTAACCCCCTACCCGCAGGGGTTCATCCACTGACTTCATCAGCTCTTGTTCCCCCAGCTATAACGGGAAGTGTCTGTCATTCAATTCTGTTCACAAGTTTTTGAGTGATGCCCGGACAACCATACAGACAGACAGACAAACAAAAATTCTAAAAACGGCTGATTTGGGTTCTAGAGGCTTAATAATGACCCCTCACATAATTTTTTTTTAAATATCTGGAATGTACAGACATCGGAAATGTTACAATTTTATTATATGTATAGAAGATGACCAGAGATTTTTATTATTTTTTGTGAAATCTCCGAAATCATTTGAGATATTGAAATATAACTCACATCACTATGTAGTATTCATGTCTACCTTTCGTTTGACACCCATGTTGGAAAAAGTAATTTTGGGTCACATTTTGTCAATATCTTTGGAACCGGATTAGATATCCTGATGGAAGATGTCCTAAATTTTAGGATAGACGGCTAGTATTATATAGGTGAAATTTTCATTCATAGTTTTTATGTGTAGTGTGCATAATTGTAAAAAACGCACATTTTTGGTCACCCGGACCCACATTTTGGTCAATAACTCGGGAACTGGATGAGATATCTAAATGAAAGTTAACCTAAATTTTAAGTTAGACGTTAAGTGATAGAGTGGTAAAAATTTCGGCTCAGCGAATAAAGGCCTAACGAACTAACGCCTAATTTTTCGAAATTAAGGAATGCCTAAAAAAGAACGCCTAACAAGAAAGTGAAAGAACGTCTAACTTTAAAAATGAAGGAAAGCCTAATTTTAAAAATGGAAGAAAGTCTTAATTGTTAGGGTTTCTTTCATTATGAAATAAGGCCTATGAAAGAAGGCCTAACAACCCGAATTAAAATACTTAGAAGAAAATGATACAACTCCCAATATTTGGGACTTATTTCACAATTAAACTATAACTTCCGATCCATGTTTTTTATGTGCAGAACACCTTTTCGCATTGGCGGCCTTTGGCCGCGCTTCAAAAATAACCCTGGGCTAGGCCATTCCAACTCCGGGTGGTTGCCCTGAACGGGCAGGGCGGGATCCATGGTATTATTTTAATTTTTATTATTACCTGAAACTAATGATTATTATATCGCGCAATTTTTTATTTCAAATTTTCATCGTATGTTTGTATAATGGTACTTGCCGCAACCTCAGCCATTTCTCTTCTATCAAGTATTAGCAATAATATCTGATCACCGTATCGGGCTTCCTTCTGTTAGAATTTTATTATCGCCACTACTGTTATATTTCCAACACTACTATGAACAGAGACAATTAAACTCTCCACTCAATATGTCAAAGTCATATGGACAGCAATCGAATTTTCGATACATTTTGAAGGCCATGAGGGCTAAGTAAAACTTCCGGATGGGAGACTCTTTTTTTCCCTTGGAACCGGCGAAGAGTAAGCACGCGTCCGATAATTGGTCAGTATTCAAAGTTAAAGTCTAGTTAAATACTTTCAAAGTATAAAATATAACGCAAGTGGTGTGCCAGTAACGTAGCTAAACCGTGAAATTCGGCGGGGAAAATGCAGTTCCAAGGGATTACTTTGGGACGCACTACGAAGCCGCCTCAATCCAGTGTTCCTGGCTAGCAGATCATTTTATGTGGATCATCATATCTTTGTTGGAGTCAGGCCACGTTTGCCCGCATTAGTTGGTGGTATAAACTATGTTGCACAAGTCAGTGTCAATGCGAAACACTATAGGCTGGATTGAAATTCAACTTTAAAAGCTCATACTAGCGAAAAATATATTTTATATACACCAAGCGAAGAAAATACCGAGTTTTCGATAGGGTATTGAGTGTTTATGAGGGCCAATGCCTATTTGAAGTTTTGAATAGTTAAGCTATTGAAGCGTGTATGAAAACTTATGAATTTGTAAGAAATTATAAAGAAAACTTAAGAAAGTGAACCACCCTAGTGTGGATAGCTTACGTACGAAAACTTAGGAAACTGATGGAAATGTTAACAAATTGAGAAAAGAAAAAAAACAACAACAAACCATATTTTGTAGCTGTTTAAATTATCTACATGAATTAAGAATAAATAAACTAGTTAGTGCATAGCTAATAAGTTTAATAGGTGCAGTTTAATATGTGAAGTTACTATTATTTTTTTTGTTGTTGTCCGGCAGTCTCTCAAACCTGTTTGGAAATAAAAATTAAATATGCTAAAGAATAATTCATTCATAAATAGAATTGCCTAAACTATTTTTTTTGCAATCTCAAGCAAAAGAAAAAGAAAACAAAGCCAATTTAAGTAAACTGAGAACAGAACATGTTCGAGAGAAGGCGGTATGACGGACAACCCAGCAAACTTTTTTTTTTGTAAATTTTAATAATCGAGCTTTGTTTTGATATATTACTTTTGTTGTTGCATTTGCTTTTAAATTGTCCATAAGATCATTTAGTACTACACTTTAGACTAAAAAGAAAAAAGAAAGGAAGGGAAGATTAGAAACCAAAAAGGAAGTCAAGAAAAATACTAAACCCAACTACTCTTGTATATATGTATCAATAACGTTCTTAGTGCTTCGAGGGAGCAACAACACGATGCGAGGAGGCCTTCGACGCAGCGAGCAACTCCAGTAAAACCGTAAGTGCACTTTTTAATTACTATTAAACCCTAATAATCATGAAGCTGATGTAAATTCATACATATAGATCTTTATGTACATCAGTACAATTTTAGGCATACAACCACTTTATTCATGCCCGTAAATCATATTGGGATGGGTTTTTGAGTAACCTTTACTTTCTTTTTGAGTTTTGATTTTTCCATATGGGATTGCTTCCTAAATTTTATTTCATGTAAATATTAAATTTTTCACATCACTTTGTATAATTTTCCCATATCTAAGTATTTGGGTATATAGGCGTGTATATGTACTCACTGTAGATTGAGAAATTAGAGAAGTCAGATTAGCTTTTATTAGGTTAAGAATGTCCTGAATTATTACATTAAAGATACTTATTGTGAAATTATCATGGAAGCCTAAGTGATTTTTATTTGGTCTGGGACCTGAGGTGATCGTGGTGGCTTACAGGGGCTTCAATAACATCCATGGGGCCAAAGGTGGGTGGGTGCAGATGCGGTTCAATATACTTTTCTGAACTGCATGGCTAGTGTTGGTTCGGCTTGGGGGGGTAAAGGTCGTTGAGAGCGTTTCAGTGTGCAATTGATCTTATTCTTGTTAGGGCCGTTGCTTGCCTGGGTGATTTGTTTGTCTGCCGGTTGCGTATAGGAACCACACGAAACTGAAGCTACCGGTATTTAAGCGAGTGCACACGCCGCGATTGTCAGACGATACCACAAACTTGTCACGACTTCCAACCTGGTGTATGGTAAGTACATGTTGTTAGCTATTTACATATGCATGTACACTGTATTTTTATTCCCTTTATGTTATCTTGATTGCCAATTCAGAAGGTGGCGCGAACTAACTTCAGTGGAATTAACGTCAGTTAATTGAAGGATAAAATTACCGAGTCGACTGTAGATGCTAAAAGCGGCGACACCTGTTTGTCACATTCAATAACCAGCTACACTTACTTACGTCCGAATAATTACATCGCTGATTAGTCGATTACGCAACCCTACGAAGGTAACCTGTCAAATTCAAATTGTTATAGTTTCGGTTTGAAAATCGCACCGGCAGTCGCGAATATTAAATGCAAAGAAATTTTCGGGCACTAAAGTTTAAGTTTCGGAGGTTCAACCCCGCCCCCCCCCCCCCGATATTTCCGAAAATTAAAAAATATACGTCTGTACTAGAATAATTACTATATTCACTTTTAAAACCCCTGTTAAGAAATTAGCGTTAATAGCAATAATGAAAATATGAAAGAATAAAATGAAATAATATTTCACACTGAGAGAAGTTATTGGTAGTCGCTAATCAATTATCAGAGCAAGTCTGAGAGGTCACAACTAAATTCCTGGAACGGTTCACTCATTTGACCCTTTAAGAAATTCGCGCAAACGTATCAGACTTGCTCTGCATAACATCAACTTGGCATCTCAACTACATACCATGTTAACAATAGCAAGAGTGATTCGAACTCAACTCTGTTGAAATTCAAATTAACCGCGGGCAAAAATCGTAAAAATGAGTGTTTCTCGTTATTGTAACCAAAAAAATTACCAAGAAGTTAAAAAAAATTACCAAGCAGTACACAACGCAGTCGTATTGAATTATCAGAGAAAGTAACAATTAAATTGTACTTGTACTTGTCAGAGGATAAAGTTTAAAAGTAAAAGCCCGGTATGCTGTTGAAAAGAAAATGCTCAAGAAATATTTTCGATTATGTCTTGACCATGAAATTGTCATGAATAGCCAATAAATTTTGACGTTCCGTTTTGAATGTTGAATAATTGCAATTTGCCGCTTTTTATATGAATTTCAATGTTACTTATTTTTTGTTTTTAATAGTTCCGCAGCTTCAGTATTTCCTCAAGAAATAAAGCGACGACTATTTACTTTTTGCCAAAGCCAGATTTGCGCAGGTCGCTTTTTTGTAAAAATTTTCGAGAAATTAGCAGTAGAAAAGTAGAAGAGATTCTGACACAAGAAATTTTTCTTAACCGTTTCGGCTCTACTCAATATCCACTCTACTTTTGAAGTAATTCCTGAAGAAATCCTAAACAAAATTTCAAAACAAACAATAAAAATAAATATTGTTTTGTACACGGCTAAAAGTTTTAACGTAAATTTAACACTACATATACACCTAGACCAGTATGTCTGCGTTCAAAGTGTTGTTCGGAATTTCCAGTAACATAAACTTCTTTTGACTAATTTCATTATTTTTGTATAAAAGTATGTGTAAAAACACAATAAAAATACTGCATCTCAAAGTTAAGAACTTTGTGGAAAATTCATGAAAATCCCAGAAAACTCAAAAAAGATACCAATATTAAGCCGCCATTTTGGCAATTTTTTTTGTAGCCAAGTGCATTATCTTCCATACAAATTTATAAGCGTAATATTTTTATATTGAAGAAAATGCTCTTGGTCGGCTTTTGACAATTGAACGAGCTACAAAACTGCATACTCGAAAAAAATTTAAAAATTTTTACTAAAAAGTTAGAAATGTTGATGAAAAATTTTCGAGTTTTCTTGAATTTTTATAAATTTTCCACAAAGTTCTTAACTTTGAGTTGCAGTATTTTTTTTGTGTATTTATTTACACATACTTTCATTTAAAAATAATGAAATTAGTCTAAAGAAGGTAGTTTTACTGGAGATTCCAAAAAAACCCTTTGGTCTAGGTGTATGACCAAACCAAATTTGGTTTAGGATTAAATTAACGTCGGTTGTCATGGAAATGCGAGTAACAAAAATTTTTTAAATTTTAAACCGAAAATGTTGTGACCAATTTTTTATTTTTTTTTAAAAATGTTAGGACTCGAACCGACGTGCCCCAAATCAGTGCGCAATGCTCTACCTACTGAGCTACGGCGCACTCATGACTTTTGTGCGAAAAGTACACATATTCGCTGAGTATACGACTTTTGTTGTATTTTTGTTTATCCCAGTTATGTAAGTTTTAAGTCTAAACGGCAAAAAATTGAGGATTTTTGTAGGTAATTGAAAAGTTTGGAATGTATTACCTAAAAGTTTTAAAAATTGTGTAAACCAATAAATGGTTTAAAATTTAGGCTCACATTTTTAGCCGTGTAGAAAGAGGAAAATCTCAAACAAATAAAAGTATAAATATGTATGTATGTGTATATTTACACGTAATTCTTATTTATTGACGCTTTGGCCAAACCCCTCCCCCCCCCCCCCCCCCGAAATTTTTTTCTGGCTACGCGCCTGGATGCAGTATTCGAAACTTTTATGTAGAATAGGGGCCCACCCTTTTTACCCTGGGCCCGTATTTCCTCTCGGCGGCCCTGGCTATAAGTGTGATTTCTATTGCTATTATGCGTTTTTGAGTGATATGAATTCGCTAATAGGGGTGTTAAAATACGCGTTTTGTCCTTGGTGTCGAAATTTAATTTTTTGTTTTAGTGAAAAGTTATCAACAAAAAACCG
>CATOCK010000044.1:0-28427 GCA_951509765.1 Sphenella marginata
GTTTTGGTTTTTCCAGCCATTAAACTTCTGGCCAAGTGCCTTGCATCTTGGCCAGGTAGGATACTTGGGCGGCCATTTTTCGCACTTGGCCCTTTCAAATTCTTATTTGTTTTTAATTTTCATCACCATAGCTTGGGATATCCGTAGCTCAGCAGCGATTTGTCTTGTAGATTTGCCTTCTAAAATTAATTTTCAAGCTTTTTTGGCATTTTTTTTCAAAATATTAATTTAAATCACAAAAAGAAGGTCATTTAATGAAAATCACAACTAAAGAAAATTAGAAATGAATAAGGAATACAAATCAATCAAAATAAGGTAATCTTTTATTGAAAAATAACGGTTAACTTCCCATTCATTAGGGGAAATAGAGTAAGAGCAAAAGTGAGTACATGTTGCTGTTCAATGTTTGTAAGGGGAACTTTTTTCTCTTAAGCTGTTATTATTGTTTTTGTCTATTAATAATTGCAAAACACTCATGCCAAAAAAGTAAGTACCAGTTTTAAATGAAAAAAGCAAGAACAACGCTAAAATTCATTATAATACAGCTGACTGGTAATCTTGTGATCACTTTTGCTCTATAGTGTAAATATTTATTTAAATTTATTTAAGAAAAAAAATTGCATAGTTCCTCCCTAAAAGTTAGTATATCTTTTTTGTTTGTGGTCCGATTTTGATAAAACAAAGTGCAGATCCCTTTCTAAGCTTCAAGCAGTATATTTGTGAAAGTCTCATCAAAATCCATTGCTTAGTTTCCGAGATCCTTAAGTTCAAACAGACAAACAGACAGACGATAATTCTAAAAATGGGTCAGATGAACTCTATAGTATTCCCCAAGTCACCCCCAGTAATTTTTTCAAAGAAATTTTCAATGCACAGACACGACTTTTCTAGAGTTTTATTAAAGATATGCTGATACCCACATAAATATTTATTTAAATGTATTTAAGAAAAAAAAATTCATAGGTTCCTCCCTAAAAATTAGTATATCTTTTTTGTTTGTGGTCCGATTTTGATAAAACAAAGTGCAGATCCCTTTCCAAGCTTCAAGCAGTATATTTGTGAAAGTCTCATAAAAATCCATTGCTTAGTTTCCGAGATCCTTAAGTTCAAACAGACAAACAGACAGACAATAATTTTAAAAATGGATCAGATGAACTCTATAGCATTCCCCAGGTCATCCCCAGTCATCTTTTCAAAGAAATTTTCAATGTATAGACACGACCCTTCTAGAGATTTATTATAGTATAGATATGCTGATACCCACATAAATATTTATTTAAATTTATTTAAGAAAAAAAATTTCATAGGTTCCTCCCTAAAAATTAGTATATCTTTTTTGTTTGTGGTCCGATTTTGATAAAACAAAGTGCAGATCCCTTTCCAAGCTTCAAGCAGTATATTTGTGAAAGTCTCATAAAAATCCATTGCTTAGTTTCCGAGATCCTTAAGTTCAAACAGACAAACAGACAGACGATAATTCTAAAAATGGGTCAGATGAACTCCATAGCATTCCCCAGTCATCTTTTCAAAGAAATTTTCAATGTACAGACACGACCCTTCTAGGGATTTATTATAGTATAGATAGATATGCTGATACCCACATAAATATTTATTTAAATTTATTTAAGAAAAAAAATTTCATAGGTTCCTCCCTAAAAATTAGTATATCTTTTTTGTTTGTGGTCCGATTTTGATAAAACAAAGTGCAGATCCCTTTCTAAGCTTCAAGCAGTATATTTGTGAAAGTCTCATCAAAATCCATTGCTTAGTTTCCGAGATCCTTAAGTTCAAACAGACAAACAGACAGACAATAATTTTAAAAATGGATCAGATGAACTCTATAGCATTCCCCAGGTCATCCCCAGTCATCTTTTCAAAGAAATTTTCAATGTATAAACACGACCCTTCTAGAGATTTATTATAGTATAGATATGCTGATACCCACATAAATATTTATTTAAATTTATTTAAGAAAAAAAATTTCATAGGTTCCTCCCTAAAAATTAGTATATCTTTTTTGTTTGTGGTCCGATTTTCATAAAACAAAGTGCAGATCCCTTTCCAAGCTTCAAGCAGTATATTTGTGAAAGTCTCATAAAAATCCATTGCTTAGTTTCCGAGATCCTTAAGTTCAAACAGACAAACAGACAGACGATAATTCTAAAAATGGGTCAGATGAACTCTATAGTATTCCCCAAGTCACCCCCAGTAATTTTTTCAAAGAAATTTTCAATGCACAGACACGACTTTTCTAGAGTTTTATTAAAGATATGCTGATACCCACATAAATATTTATTTAAATTTATTTAAGAAAAAAAATTTCATAGGTTCCTCCCTAAAATTTAGTATATCTTTTTTGTTTGTGGTCCGATTTTGATAAAACAAAGTGCAGATCCCTTTCTAAGCTTCAAGCAGTATATTTGTGAAAGTCTCATCAAAATCCATTGCTTAGTTTCCGAGACCCTTAAGTTCAAACAGACAAACAGACAGACGATAATTCTAAAAATGGGTCAGATGAACTCTATAGTATTCCCCAAGTCACCCCCAGTAATTTTTTCAAAGAAATTTTCAATGCACAGACACGACTTTTCTATAGTTTTATTAAAGATATGCTGATACCCACATAAATATTTATTTAAATTTATTTAAGAAAAAAAATTTCATAGGTTCCTCCCTAAAAATTAGTATATCTTCTTTGTTTGTGGTCCGATTTTGATAAAACAAAGTGCAGATCCCTTTCTAAGCTTCAAGCAGTATATATTTGTGAAAGTCTCATCAAAATCCATTGCTTAGTTTCCGAGATCCTTAAGTTCAAACAGACAAACAGACAGACGATAATTCTAAAAATGGGTCAGATGAACTCTATAGTATTCCCCAAGTCACCCCCAGTAATTTTTTCAAAGAAATTTTCAATGCACAGACACGACTTTTCTAGAGTTTTATTAAAGATATGCTGATACCCACATAAATATTTATTTAAATTTATTTAAGAAAAAAAATTTCATAGGTTCCTCCCTAAAAATTAGTATATCTTTTTTGTTTGTGGTCCGATTTTGATAAAACAAAGTGCAGATCCCTTTCTAAGCTTCAAGCAGTATATTTGTGAAAGTCTCATCAAAATCCATTGCTTAGTTTCCGAGATCCTTAAGTTCAAACAGACAAACAGACAGACAATAATTTTAAAAATGGATCAGATGAACTCTATAGCATTCCCCAGGTCATCCCCAGTCATCTTTTCAAAGAAATTTTCAATGTATAGACACGACCCTTCTAGAGATTTATTATAGTATAGATATGCTGATACCCACATAAATATTTATTTAAATTTATTTAAGAAAAAAAATTTCATAGGTTCCTCCCTAAAAATTAGTATATCTTTTTTGTTTGTGGTCCGATTTTGATAAAACAAAGTGCAGATCCCTTTCTAAGCTTCAAGCAGTATATTTGTGAAAGTCTCATCAAAATGAATTGCTTAGTTTCCGAGATCCTTAAGTTCAAACAGACAAACAGACAGACAATAATTTTAAAAATGGATCAGATGAACTCTATAGCATTCCCCAGGTCATCCCCAGTCATCTTTTCAAAGAAATTTTCAATGCACAGACACGACCCTTCTAGAGATTTATTATAGTATAGATAGATATGCTGATACCCACATAAATATTTATTTAAATTTATTTAAGAAAACAAATTTCATAGGTTCCTCCCTAAAAGTTAGTATATCTTTTTTGTTTGTGGTCCGATTTTCATAAAACAAAGTGCAGATCCCTTTCCAAGCTTCAAGCAGTATATTTGTGAAAGTCTCATAAAAATCCATTGCTTAGTTTCCGAGATCCTTAAGTTCAAACAGACAAACAGACAGACGATAATTCTAAAAATGGGTCAGATGAACTCCATAGCATTCCCCAGTCATCTTTTCAAAGAAATTTTCAATGTACAGACACGACCCTTCTAGGGATTTATTATAGTATAGATAGATATGCTGATACCCACATAAATATTTATTTAAATTTATTTAAGAAAAAAAATTTCATAGGTTCCTCCCTAAAAATTAGTATATCTTTTTTGTTTGTGGTCCGATTTTGATAAAACAAAGTGCAGATCCCTTTCTAAGCTTCAAGCAGTATATTTGTGAAAGTCTCATCAAAATCCATTGCTTAGTTTCCGAGATCCTTAAGTTCAAACAGACAAACAGACAGACAATAATTTTAAAAATGGATCAGATGAACTCTATAGCATTCCCCAGGTCATCCCCAGTCATCTTTTCAAAGAAATTTTCAATGTATAAACACGACCCTTCTAGAGATTTATTATAGTATAGATATGCTGATACCCACATAAATATTTATTTAAATTTATTTAAGAAAAAAAATTTCATAGGTTCCTCCCTAAAAATTAGTATATCTTTTTTGTTTGTGGTCCGATTTTGATAAAACAAAGTGCAGATCCCTTTCTAAGCTTCAAGCAGTATATTTGTGAAAGTCTCATCAAAATGAATTGCTTAGTTTCCGAGATCCTTAAGTTCAAACAGACAAACAGACAGACAATAATTTTAAAAATGGATCAGATGAACTCTATAGCATTCCCCAGGTCATCCCCAGTCATCTTTTCAAAGAAATTTTCAATGTACAGACACGACCCTTCTAGAGATTTATTATAGTATAGATAGACATGCTGATACCCACATAAATATTTATTTAAATTTATTTAAGAAAAAAAATTTCATAGGTTCCTCCCTAAAAGTTAGTATATCTTTTTTGTTTGTGGTCCGATTTTCATAAAACAAAGTGCAGATCCCTTTCCAAGCTTCAAGCAGTATATTTGTGAAAGTCTCATCAAAATCCATTGCTTAGTTTCCGAGATCCTTAAGTTCAAACAGACAAACAGACAGACGATAATTCTAAAAATGGGTCAGATGAACTCTATAGTATTCCCCAAGTCACCCCCAGTAATTTTTTCAAAGAAATTTTCAATGCACAGACACGACTTTTCTATAGTTTTATTAAAGATATGCTGATACCCACATAAATATTTATTTAAATTTATTTAAGAAAAAAAATTTCATAGGTTCCTCCCTAAAAATTAGTATATCTTTTTTGTTTGTGGTCCGATTTCGATAAAACAAAGTGCAGATCCCTTTCTAAGCTTCAAGCAGTATATTTGTGAAAGTCTCATCAAAATCCATTGCTTAGTTTCCGAGATCCTTAAGTTCAAACAGACAAACAGACAGACGATAATTCTAAAAATGGGTCAGATGAACTCTATAGTATTCCCCAAGTCATCCCCAGTCATCTTTTCAAAGAAATTTTCAATGCACAGACACGACCCTTCTAGAGATTTATTATAGTATAGATATGCTGATACCCACATAAATATTTATTTAAATTTATTTAAGAAAAAAAATTTCATAGGTTCCTCCCTAAAAATTAGTATATCTTTTTTGTTTGTGGTCCGATTTTGATAAAACAAAGTGCAGATCCCTTTCTAAGCTTCAAGCAGTATATTTGTGAAAGTCTCATCAAAATCCATTGCTTAGTTTCCGAGATCTTTAAGTTCAAACAGACAAACAGACAGACGATAATTCTAAAAATGGGTCAGATGAACTCTATAGTATTCCCCAAGTCACCCCCAGTAATTTTTTCAAAGAAATTTTCAATGCACAGACACGACTTTTCTATAGTTTTATTAAAGATATGCTGATACCCACATAAATATTTATTTAAATTTATTTAAGAAAAAAAATTTCATAGGTTCCTCCCTAAAAATTAGTATATCTTCTTTGTTTGTGGTCCGATTTTGATAAAACAAAGTGCAGATCCCTTTCTAAGCTTCAAGCAGTATATATTTGTGAAAGTCTCATCAAAATCCATTGCTTAGTTTCCGAGATCCTTAAGTTCAAACAGACAAACAGACAGACGATAATTCTAAAAATGGGTCAGATGAACTCTATAGTATTCCCCAAGTCACCCCCAGTAATTTTTTCAAAGAAATTTTCAATGCACAGACACGACTTTTCTAGAGTTTTATTAAAGATATGCTGATACCCACATAAATATTTATTTAAATTTATTTAAGAAAAAAAATTTCATAGGTTCCTCCCTAAAAATTAGTATATCTTTTTTGTTTGTGGTCCGATTTTGATAAAACAAAGTGCAGATCCCTTTCTAAGCTTCAAGCAGTATATTTGTGAAAGTCTCATCAAAATCCATTGCTTAGTTTCCGAGATCCTTAAGTTCAAACAGACAAACAGACAGACAATAATTTTAAAAATGGATCAGATGAACTCTATAGCATTCCCCAGGTCATCCCCAGTCATCTTTTCAAAGAAATTTTCAATGTATAGACACGACCCTTCTAGAGATTTATTATAGTATAGATATGCTGATACCCACATAAATATTTATTTAAATTTATTTAAGAAAAAAAATTTCATAGGTTCCTCCCTAAAAATTAGTATATCTTTTTTGTTTGTGGTCCGATTTTGATAAAACAAAGTGCAGATCCCTTTCTAAGCTTCAAGCAGTATATTTGTGAAAGTCTCATCAAAATGAATTGCTTAGTTTCCGAGATCCTTAAGTTCAAACAGACAAACAGACAGACAATAATTTTAAAAATGGATCAGATGAACTCTATAGCATTCCCCAGGTCATCCCCAGTCATCTTTTCAAAGAAATTTTCAATGCACAGACACGACCCTTCTAGAGATTTATTATAGTATAGATAGATATGCTGATACCCACATAAATATTTATTTAAATTTATTTAAGAAAACAAATTTCATAGGTTCCTCCCTAAAAGTTAGTATATCTTTTTTGTTTGTGGTCCGATTTTCATAAAACAAAGTGCAGATCCCTTTCCAAGCTTCAAGCAGTATATTTGTGAAAGTCTCATAAAAATCCATTGCTTAGTTTCCGAGATCCTTAAGTTCAAACAGACAAACAGACAGACGATAATTCTAAAAATGGGTCAGATGAACTCCATAGCATTCCCCAGTCATCTTTTCAAAGAAATTTTCAATGTACAGACACGACCCTTCTAGGGATTTATTATAGTATAGATAGATATGCTGATACCCACATAAATATTTATTTAAATTTATTTAAGAAAAAAAATTTCATAGGTTCCTCCCTAAAAATTAGTATATCTTTTTTGTTTGTGGTCCGATTTTGATAAAACAAAGTGCAGATCCCTTTCTAAGCTTCAAGCAGTATATTTGTGAAAGTCTCATCAAAATCCATTGCTTAGTTTCCGAGATCCTTAAGTTCAAACAGACAAACAGACAGACAATAATTTTAAAAATGGATCAGATGAACTCTATAGCATTCCCCAGGTCATCCCCAGTCATCTTTTCAAAGAAATTTTCAATGTATAAACACGACCCTTCTAGAGATTTATTATAGTATAGATATGCTGATACCCACATAAATATTTATTTAAATTTATTTAAGAAAAAAAATTTCATAGGTTCCTCCCTAAAAATTAGTATATCTTTTTTGTTTGTGGTCCGATTTTGATAAAACAAAGTGCAGATCCCTTTCTAAGCTTCAAGCAGTATATTTGTGAAAGTCTCATCAAAATGAATTGCTTAGTTTCCGAGATCCTTAAGTTCAAACAGACAAACAGACAGACAATAATTTTAAAAATGGATCAGATGAACTCTATAGCATTCCCCAGGTCATCCCCAGTCATCTTTTCAAAGAAATTTTCAATGTACAGACACGACCCTTCTAGAGATTTATTATAGTATAGATAGACATGCTGATACCCACATAAATATTTATTTAAATTTATTTAAGAAAAAAAATTTCATAGGTTCCTCCCTAAAAGTTAGTATATCTTTTTTGTTTGTGGTCCGATTTTCATAAAACAAAGTGCAGATCCCTTTCCAAGCTTCAAGCAGTATATTTGTGAAAGTCTCATAAAAATCCATTGCTTAGTTTCCGAGATCCTTAAGTTCAAACAGACAAACAGACAGACGATAATTCTAAAAATGGGTCAGATGAACTCTATAGTATTCCCCCAGTCACCCCCAGTAATTTTTTCAAAGAAATTTTCAATGCACAGACACGACTTTTCTAGAGTTTTATTAAAGATATGCTGATACCCACATAAATATTTATTTAAATTTATTTAAGAAAAAAAATTTCATAGGTTCCTCCCTAAAAATTAGTATATCTTTTTTGTTTGTGGTCCGATTTTCATAAAACAAAGTGCAGATCCCTTTTCAAGCTTCAAGCAGTATATTTGTGAAAGTCTCATAAAAATCCATTGCTTAGTTTCCGAGATCCTTAAGTTCAAACAGACAGACGATAATTCTAAAAATGGGTCAGATGAACTCTATAGTATTCCCCAAGTCACCCCCAGTAATTTTTTCAAAGAAATTTTCAATGCACAGACACGACTTTTCTAGAGTTTTATTAAAGATATGCTGATACCCACATAAATATTTATTTAAATTTATTTAAGAAAAAAAATTTCATAGGTTCCTCCCTAAAAATTAGTATATCTTTTTTGTTTGTGGTCCGATTTTGATAAAACAAAGTGCAGATCCCTTTCTAAGCTTCAAGCAGTATATTTGTGAAAGTCTCATCAAAATCCATTGCTTAGTTTCCGAGATCCTTAAGTTCAAACAGACAAACAGACAGACGATAATTCTAAAAATGGGTCAGATGAACTCTATAGTATTCCCCAAGTCACCCCCAGTAATTTTTTCAAAGAAATTTTCAATGCACAGACACGACTTTTCTAGAGTTTTATTAAAGATATGCTGATACCCACATAAATATTTATTTAAATTTATTTAAGAAAAAAAATTTCATAGGTTCCTCCCTAAAATTTAGTATATCTTTTTTGTTTGTGGTCCGATTTTGATAAAACAAAGTGCAGATCCCTTTCTAAGCTTCAAGCAGTATATTTGTGAAAGTCTCATCAAAATCCATTGCTTAGTTTCCGAGATCCTTAAGTTCAAACAGACAAACAGACAGACAATAATTTTAAAAATGGATCAGATGAACTCTATAGCATTCCCCAGGTCATCCCCAGTCATCTTTTCAAAGAAATTTTCAATGTATAAACACGACCCTTCTAGAGATTTATTATAGTATAGATATGCTGATACCCACATAAATATTTATTTAAATTTATTTAAGAAAAAAAATTTCATAGGTTCCTCCCTAAAAATTAGTATATCTTTTTTGTTTGTGGTCCGATTTTGATAAAACAAAGTGCAGATCCCTTTCTAAGCTTCAAGCAGTATATTTGTGAAAGTCTCATCAAAATGAATTGCTTAGTTTCCGAGATCCTTAAGTTCAAACAGACAAACAGACAGACAATAATTTTAAAAATGGATCAGATGAACTCTATAGCATTCCCCAGGTCATCCCCAGTCATCTTTTCAAAGAAATTTTCAATGTACAGACACGACCCTTCTAGAGATTTATTATAGTATAGATAGACATGCTGATACCCACATAAATATTTATTTAAATTTATTTAAGAAAAAAAATTTCATAGGTTCCTCCCTAAAAATTAGTATATCTTTTTTGTTTGTGGTCCGATTTTCATAAAACAAAGTGCAGATCCCTTTCCAAGCTTCAAGCAGTATATTTGTGAAAGTCTCATAAAAATCCATTGCTTAGTTTCCGAGATCCTTAAGTTCAAACAGACAAACAGACAGACGATAATTCTAAAAATGGGTCAGATGAACTCTATAGTATTCCCCCAGTCACCCCCAGTAATTTTTTCAAAGAAATTTTCAATGCACAGACACGACTTTTCTAGAGTTTTATTAAAGATATGCTGATACCCACATAAATATTTATTTAAATTTATTTAAGAAAAAAAATTTCATAGGTTCCTCCCTAAAAATTAGTATATCTTTTTTGTTTGTGGTCCGATTTTCATAAAACAAAGTGCAGATCCCTTTCCAAGCTTCAAGCAGTATATTTGTGAAAGTCTCATAAAAATCCATTGCTTAGTTTCCGAGATCCTTAAGTTCAAACAGACAGACGATAATTCTAAAAATGGGTCAGATGAACTCTATAGTATTCCCCAAGTCACCCCCAGTAATTTTTTCAAAGAAATTTTCAATGCACAGACACGACTTTTCTAGAGTTTTATTAAAGATATGCTGATACCCACATAAATATTTATTTAAATTTATTTAAGAAAAAAAATTTCATAGGTTCCTCCCTAAAAATTAGTATATCTTTTTTGTTTGTGGTCCGATTTTGATAAAACAAAGTGCAGATCCCTTTCTAAGCTTCAAGCAGTATATTTGTGAAAGTCTCATCAAAATCCATTGCTTAGTTTCCGAGATCCTTAAGTTCAAACAGACAAACAGACAGACGATAATTCTAAAAATGGGTCAGATGAACTCTATAGTATTCCCCAAGTCACCCCCAGTAATTTTTTCAAAGAAATTTTCAATGCACAGACACGACTTTTCTAGAGTTTTATTAAAGATATGCTGATACCCACATAAATATTTATTTAAATTTATTTAAGAAAAAAAATTTCATAGGTTCCTCCCTAAAATTTAGTATATCTTTTTTGTTTGTGGTCCGATTTTGATAAAACAAAGTGCAGATCCCTTTCTAAGCTTCAAGCAGTATATTTGTGAAAGTCTCATCAAAATCCATTGCTTAGTTTCCGAGATCCTTAAGTTCAAACAGACAAACAGACAGACGATAATTCTAAAAATGGGTCAGATGAACTCTATAGTATTCCCCAAGTCACCCCCAGTAATTTTTTCAAAGAAATTTTCAATGCACAGACACGACTTTTCTATAGTTTTATTAAAGATATGCTGATACCCACATAAATATTTATTTAAATTTATTTAAGAAAAAAAATTTCATAGGTTCCTCCCTAAAAATTAGTATATCTTTTTTGTTTGTGGTCCGATTTCGATAAAACAAAGTGCAGATCCCTTTCTAAGCTTCAAGCAGTATATTTGTGAAAGTCTCATCAAAATCCATTGCTTAGTTTCCGAGATCCTTAAGTTCAAACAGACAAACAGACAGACGATAATTCTAAAAATGGGTCAGATGAACTCTATAGTATTCCCCAAGTCATCCCCAGTCATCTTTTCAAAGAAATTTTCAATGCACAGACACGACCCTTCTAGAGATTTATTATAGTATAGATATGCTGATACCCACATAAATATTTATTTAAATTTATTTAAGAAAAAAAATTTCATAGGTTCCTCCCTAAAAATTAGTATATCTTTTTTGTTTGTGGTCCGATTTTGATAAAACAAAGTGCAGATCCCTTTCTAAGCTTCAAGCAGTATATTTGTGAAAGTCTCATCAAAATCCATTGCTTAGTTTCCGAGATCTTTAAGTTCAAACAGACAAACAGACAGACGATAATTCTAAAAATGGGTCAGATGAACTCTATAGTATTCCCCAAGTCACCCCCAGTAATTTTTTCAAAGAAATTTTCAATGCACAGACACGACTTTTCTATAGTTTTATCAAAGATATGCTGATACCCACATAAATATTTATTTAAATTTATTTAAGAAAAAAAATTTCATAGGTTCCTCCCTAAAAATTAGTATATCTTTTTTGTTTGTGGTCCGATTTTGATAAAACAAAGTGCAGATCCCTTTCTAAGCTTCAAGCAGTATATTTGTGAAAGTCTCATCAAAATCCATTGCTTAGTTTCCGAGATCCTTAAGTTCAAACAGACAAACAGACAGACGATAATTCTAAAAATGGGTCAGATGAACTCTATAGTATTCCCCAAGTCACCCCCAGTAATTTTTTCAAAGAAATTTTCAATGCACAGACACGACTTTTCTAGAGTTTTATTAAAGATATGCTGATACCCACATAAATATTTATTTAAATTTATTTAAGAAAAAAAATTTCATAGGTTCCTCCCTAAAAATTAGTATATCTTTTTTGTTTGTGGTCCGATTTTGATAAAACAAAGTGCAGATCCCTTTCTAAGCTTCAAGCAGTATATTTGTGAAAGTCTCATCAAAATCCATTGCTTAGTTTCCGAGATCCTTAAGTTCAAACAGACAAACAGACAGACGATAATTCTAAAAATGGGTCAGATGAACTCTATGGCATTCCCCAGGTCATCCCCAGTCATCTTTTCAAAGAAATTTTCAATGTACAGACACGACCCTTCTAGAGATTTATTATAGTATAGATATGCTGATACCCACATAAATATTTATTTAAATTTATTTAAGAAAAAAAATTTCATAGGTTCCTCCCTAAAAATTAGTATATCTTTTTTGTTTGTGGTCCGATTTTGATAAAACAAAGTGCAGATCCCTTTCTAAGCTTCAAGCAGTATATTTGTGAAAGTCTCATCAAAATCCATTGCTTAGTTTCCGAGATCCTTAAGTTCAAACAGACAAACAGACAGACAATAATTTTAAAAATGGGTCAGATGAACTCCATAGCATTCCCCAGTCATCTTTTCAAAGAAATTTTCAATGTACAGACACGACCCTTCTAGGGATTTATTATAGTATAGATAGATATGCTGATACCCACATAAATATTTATTTAAATTTATTTAAGAAAAAAAATTTCATAGGTTCCTCCCTAAAAATTAGTATATCTTTTTTGTTTGTGGTCCGATTTTGATAAAACAAAGTGCAGATCCCTTTCTAAGCTTCAAGCAGTATATTTGTGAAAGTCTCATCAAAATCCATTGCTTAGTTTCCGAGATCCTTAAGTTCAAACAGACAGACAATAATTTTAAAAATGGATCAGATGAACTCTATGGCATTCCCCAGGTCATCCCCAGTCATCTTTTCAAAGAAATTTTCAATGTACAGACACGACCCTTCTAGAGATTTATTATAGTATAGATAGATATGCTGATACCCACATAAATATTTATTTAAATTTATTTAAGAAAAAAAATTTCATAGGTTCCTCCCTAAAAATTAGTACATCTTTTTTGTTTGTGGTCCGATTTTCATAAAACAAAGTGCAGATCCCTTTCCAAGCTTCAAGCAGTATATTTGTGAAAGTCTCATTAAAATCCATTGCTTAGTTTCCGAGATCCTTAAGTTCAAAGACAAACAGACAAACAGACACAATAATTTTAAAAATGGATCAGATGAACTCTATAGCATTCCCCAGGTCATCCCCAGTCATCTTTTCAAAGAAATTTTCAATGTACAGACACGACCCTTCTAGAGTTTTATTATAGTATAGATATGCTGATACCCACATAAATATTTATTTAAATTTATTTAAGAAAAAAAATTTCATAGGTTCCTCCCTAAAAATTAGTATATCTTTTTTGTTTGTGGTCCGATTTTGATAAAACAAAGTGCAGATCCCTTTCTAAGCTTCAAGCAGTATATTTGTGAAAGTCTCATCAAAATCCATTGCTTAGTTTCCGAGATCCTTAAGTTCAAACAGACAAACAGACAGACAATAATTTTAAAAATGGATCAGATGAACTCTATGGCATTCCCCAGGTCATCCCCAGTCATCTTTTCAAAGAAATTTTCAATGTACAGACACGACCCTTCTAGAGATTTATTATAGTATAGATAGATATGCTGATACCCACATAAATATTTATTTAAATTTATTTAAGAAAAAAAATTTCATAGGTTCCTCCCTAAAAATTAGTACATCTTTTTTGTTTGTGGTCCGATTTTCATAAAACAAAGTGCAGATCCCTTTCCAAGCTTCAAGCAGTATATTTGTGAAAGTCTCATTAAAATCCATTGCTTAGTTTCCGAGATCCTTAAGTTCAAACAGACAAACAGACAAACAGACAGACAATAATTTTAAAAATGGATCAGATGAACTCTATAGCATTCCCCAGGTCATCCCCAGTCATCTTTTCAAAGAAATTTTCAATGTACAGACACGACCCTTCTAGAGTTTTATTATAGTATAGATATGCTGATACCCACATAAATATTTATTTAAATTTATTTAAGAAAAAAAATTTCATAGGTTCCTCCCTAAAAATTAGTATATCTTTTTTGTTTGTGGTCCGATTTTGATAAAACAAAGTGCAGATCCCTTTCTAAGCTTCAAGCAGTATATTTGTGAAAGTCTCATCAAAATCCATTGCTTAGTTTCCGAGATCCTTAAGTTCAAACAGACAAACAGACAGACAATAATTTTAAAAATGGATCAGATGAACTCTATGGCATTCCCCAGGTCATCCCCAGTCATCTTTTCAAAGAAATTTTCAATGTACAGACACGACCCTTCTAGAGATTTATTATAGTATAGATAGATATGCTGATACCCACATAAATATTTATTTAAATTTATTTAAGAAAAAAAATTTCATAGGTTCCTCCCTAAAAATTAGTACATCTTTTTTGTTTGTGGTCCGATTTTCATAAAACAAAGTGCAGATCCCTTTCCAAGCTTCAAGCAGTATATTTGTGAAAGTCTCATTAAAATCCATTGCTTAGTTTCCGAGATCCTTAAGTTCAAACAGACAGACGATAATTCTAAAAATGGGTCAGATGAACTCTATAGTATTCCCCAAGCCACCCCCAGTAATTTTTTCAAAGAAATTTTCAATGCACAGACACGACTTTTCTAGAGTTTTATTAAAGATATGCTGATACCCACATAAATATTTATTTAAATTTATTTAAGAAAAAAAATTTCATAGGTCCTCCCTAAAAATTAGTATATCTTTTTTGTTTGTGGTCCGATTTTGATAAAACAAAGTGCAGATCCCTTTCTAAGCTTCAAGCAGTATATTTGTGAAAGTCTCATCAAAATCCATTGCTTAGTTTCCGAGATCCTTAAGTTCAAACAGACAAACAGACAGACAATAATTTTAAAAATGGGTCAGATGAACTCCATAGCATTCCACAGGTCATCCCCAGTCATCTTTTCAAAGAAATTTTCAATGTACAGACACGACCCTTCTAGAGATTTATTATAGTATAGATTAAAAACAAAATTCTGAGAAAAATAAAAAATTTCAAACTTAAAGGGGTTTTCTCAGACAGAAACAATTTTTTTTTTGTCTTTGAATTTTGTTTTCAACGAATATCAGAATATTTGTCTTAATTTTAATGTTATTTTCAAACCCTTTGAAATTGTTAACAGATATTTTCGATGTCTGATAAAAACATATATCAATCGACTATTCGGGCAATATTTTTCACTTTTCAAAAAGGGATCCTTTCTAAGCGATAATGACCCATACTCGAAAACACCAGGTCGCATAAAGTTGTCCTGATTTTGCTAGCCAAGTTGAGCCGCCCTCTTCCCTTTGTAGCGAAAGTCATGTGAAAGGTTTTATCTGTTGAGTAAATTTACTTTGAATTCATCATTTAAACAACAAAAATATGAGAACCTCTGTCACTAGAAGGCTCATATGATATTGGAAGCGCCCACGATTTCTTGCAAGTCTATCATGGAGCGATTGAAGAACAACATATAGAACGTGACATTTATTCACCGGGAGAGAGCTTAACTTGTAATCTTTCCGCTAATCTGCGATAAGACAGGCTCTTCAATATGATGATTTATCCTTGCGCTGATGGACCGCTGAGACCGCTGCCAAACAATGGTCGTCTACAACAAAGCTCCAGCGCCGTAGTTAAGAAAGAGCTTCTCTACCAATTTGTACTGTGCTGCTTCTAATATATTTCTACAAATTTGGCACCTGCAATATAGATAAATATTTACTGACAAGCCCTCCATGCTAGAAATAGACTCTGGAGAGGACCCTCCATGTATGTGGTCGCCGAATGAAATTGACAACACCTGGAGGACTCAAAGTTGTTACGAGTACTTCTAGCTGTGCTTATGTCCCACCTCCACCAAGAAACTAAAATACTAAGATTAAATTAAGCAGG
Source organism: Sphenella marginata (assembly GCA_951509765.1). Taxonomy (NCBI): domain Eukaryota; kingdom Metazoa; phylum Arthropoda; class Insecta; order Diptera; family Tephritidae; genus Sphenella; species Sphenella marginata. Next base: position 15,833 of record CATOCK010000044.1, read on the forward strand.
CGTCTCTTTTGACCAAAGATCAGCCTTTCAAATTCAAAAGAGATGAAGGAGAGAGCGCGCTTCCCAGGAAGACTAGCGCCAATTAAACATATCACAATACACTCCCTGTATGACATCAATCATAATTTCAACTGCATGATTAAAGACAACACCAGTAAGATTAACTATTTTTTACAGCATGACTATATAAGTTAAATAATTTTATTCTGCCTTCTCTTCATATTATTTTACTTCACTAAGCCTATCAATTTGCATCACCGTTAATCAAAAAAATAAGTTGTTATTGTTAATAAATTAACACTCATCGATTTTTTGAGCTTTCAAAAAAAACTCACGAACAAAAAAAAATTACAGCTCAGTACATTTTAGTAATTTTACGACACTTATATGTGACATGAGTTTTTTTTAAACACCCCACGTCACATAAATATATATGTGACGATGAGTGGCGAACGTGTTAAATACTGAATTTTCATCTACCGTTGGGTTAAGCTCGCTTAGAGTGCCGTGTGCAATCTTTCTATATTTGCCATTTTCCGACCTTCGCAGCGCATGGAGATCATAAGCGTAATTTTAATTGCAGCTTCGTTCTCATTCAAATCTTGTTGTTGTTTTTACCACTCTTACCACATTTACCATGACTACTCATCATAATTCAGCCGCCTTAGCATATCCACTTCAAAGCGGCACTCAGCTACGCTAAACGGTGACATAGCACAAACATTCACACAGTGCTTGCGCAATATTAAAATGCTGAGCTAACAATAACAGAAATGGGTCATATGGGAAAATGCAACTTAAATAAATAAACTATTTCCCAATTTGACTGTTACTCACTAAACGGTGACATAGCACAAACATTCACACAGTGCTTGCGCAATATTAAAATGCTGAGCTAACAATAACAGAAATGGGTCATATGGGAAAATGCAACTTAAATAAATAAACTATTTCCCAATTTGACTGTTACTCACCAATACAGTCAATTACTTTCGAATGTGGTGAAATGCTTTCACAATAAATACACACATAGAAATTAGGTCACCCGCAGTTGCAGCGCAGGCATATTTCTAGTATAAATAGTGTAAATTTAATATGTAAAGAGAGTTCTTTATTTGACTTCAATAAAGGCGGACACGCTGTCCGAAGGAAAATTAATGTTTCCTGTCCCTTTTATTTAGCGGGACATAACTGGCGCCGGAGCAAAAGTTCTCGGCGAATACGCGAAAAACATCCTGAAAAGAACAAGTAAGGATTCGTGAAACGCCGCGAAAAGTGAAGTTACCAGCAAAAGTTCTCGGCGAATACGCGAAAAACATCCTGAAAAGAACAAGTAAGGATTCGTGAAACGCCGCGAAAAGTGAAGTTCCGTGCGAAAAGTTCCTGAAAATAATAAAGTAAGGACACGCGGGTGCGAAAAATCTCGAAAATAAAAAAGTGAAAGTCCTGTGGAAAAAAAAGGACCCGTGAAAACATCATCCGCGACTATAGCAGTGGGCCCCTTAGTAGCCAAGGCAAACCGGCGGTATAACGTACCAGCCCGCGGCATAGAAAAACATTCAAAAAAAAAAAAAGCAAAGACGTAGAAAATTTTCAAAAGCCTAAAGGAATTTGCGACTAATTTTATTTTCTTCTTTCATATATGTAAAGTAATTGAAAAAAATTGTGAACGAATATTGAAATTTCAAGCTCGACTTTAAGTATAAAACAATTGAGAAAGTTTGGAGGATTTGCGTTGATTTTAGTGGGAGTAGAATAAAAGGAGAAATTACACCAACCACCAACAAAAATAAGTGAACACTCAAAAAGAAGACGACATTAAGCGTAAGCGGAGTGGAATACAAAAATCCCAGCAGAAGGAAGACGACATTAAGCGTAAGCGGAGTGGAATACAAAAATTCCAACAGAAGGAAGACGACATCAAGCGTAAGCGAAGTGGAATACAAAAATCCCAGCAGAAGGAAGACGTCATTAAGCGTAAGCGGAGTGGAACACATACGAGCAGCAGCAGCACGCACGTGAGAATTACATAAGCCATAAGTATCGATAAGTTAATTATTTTTTTAGACTTTATTTAAATTAGATTTATTTAAATAATTGATTGGCTAAATTACTGCTAGGTTTTTAGTTGAGAATTCTGGATCTACGAACAGAATAATATAATGATATAGAAATATTCTGTTCTACGAACAGAATAATATAATGATATAGAAAAGAATTGCAAAATTATTATAACATGGACGCTTTGCCACCTGACGTAGATAATGAAGAGTTAGACAGAATCATAGCTCAGCTAGACGAAATTGATTATGTGCCAGAAAAACGTGTAATGACAGAAGAAGAAAAATTAGGAGCGATAAAATGTATGCAATTGGTTTTTGATATGATAGGCAAGAATAAGAGAGCTACTTTAGCGGATTACGAAAATACGGATACAGTATGGGAAGAATTAGCAGCCATGATTAGGGCCACACCGCTACAAATTTGTTTTCTCTTTCTTTTCGCGAAATAAATAAAAATTTAAACAGAAACTAACACAGGTTTTTACAATTAGTTTGATAGAAAAATAAGGACTTGAAAATGGCAAACCCTAACAATTTAGTCCGTCCTTCCGTCCTTGGACAAAACCCCTCAGCCCCTCAGGCACCAAGTAACGAACAAATAAGCATGGACGACCTGAAGAGATTAATTTCAGACATCGCCACAAACATATTGACGCAACAAGGACCACAGGTAGTCCAAAACGTGCTGAATCCGAATTCAAGCTTGGCCACAGCGGTCGATCAGGTCATAGACGAAAGGCATAGAGGAAACATAAACGAATTAGACAAAGTACCAGACGTAGTAAAATGTCTGAAGGAATTTTCAGGAAAATCAGGTGAATTTAACTCCTGGAAAAAAAGCGTGGATCGTATACTCAATGTATACGAATCAATAAAAGGTACTCCCAAATATGAATAACGAAAAAAGGATCAAACTTAAACAGCTCCCCTCAAGGGCGGTAAACGCCATACAAATAAAGGACGAACATTTATCGTCACAACAAAGAAGGGAAATGAACGAAATAATTCATGCATTCCCAGGGTTATTCTCAGAACCGGATGAGAAATTAACATATACGACAAAAGTCGTCGGAGAAATACGGACAGTAACAGATACACCTATTTACTCTAAATTTTACCCATTCCCAGCTTCTCTCAAACCAGAAGTAGAAAGCCAGGTCAAAAAATTGATAACGGATGGAATCATAAGACCATCAAGGTCACCCTACAATTCACCAATATGGATTGTTCCGAAAAAAGCGGACTCAGAGGGAAATAAGCAATATCGAATGGTTATAGACTATCGGAAGCTGAATTCAGTCACAACAGCAGATAGATACCCGATACCTGAAATTTCTGAAGTAATTTCAAATTTAGGGGAAAACAATTTTTTTTCGGTATTAGATCTGAAAAGCGGGTTTCATCAAATTCCTCTAAAGGAATCTGACATTGAGAAGACCGCATTTTCGGTAAATAATGGTAAATACAAATTTACTCGGTTACCATTTGGATTGAAGAATGCACCTTCAATTTTCCAAAGAGCACTTGATGACATTTTGCATGAACACATAGGAAAATACGCTTATGTTTATATTGACGATATAATAATTTTCAGCAAAACGGAAAAAGAGCATATTGAGCATATTAAAAAAATATTTAAAACATTGCAAGAGGCAAACATGAAAGTGCAATTAGACAAATGTCATTTTTTCAAAAAAGAGGTTGAATTTTTGGGATTCGTAATATCCGCGGATGGCGTAAAAACCAACCCCGTAAAGGTGGAAGCGATAGCGCATTTCCCACAACCCAAAACTTTGAAGGAACTCCGTAGTTTTCTTGGTATGTCCGGATACTATAGGAAGTTCATAAAGGATTATGCAAAACTAGCAAAACCCCTAACAACTCTTTTAAGAGGGGAAGAAGGTAGGATATCAAAAAATAAATCCTCAAAAGTAAAAATCGACTTAGATAAGCAGGCAGTAAATGCTTTTAATAGTCTAAGAAACTCACTCATTTCAAGGGATGTCACTCTTGCATACCCTGATTATAGTAAAAAATTCGAATTGACGACAGATGCATCCAATTTTGCTATTGGAGCTGTGCTGTCGCAAGAGTCAAAGCCAATAGCATTTATTTCAAGAACATTAAATAAAGCTGAAGAAAATTATGCAGCTAATGAGACAGAAATGTTGGCTATAATATGGGCTTTGAACTCACTAAGAAATTATCTTTACGGATCAGCTAGAATACAAATATTCACTGACCACCAACCGCTTACATACGCATTAAGCAATAAAAATAATAATCCAAAAATGAAAAGATGGAAAGCAGCTCTAGAGGAATACTCATATGAGCTATGTTACAAACCAGGTAAACAAAATGTAGTCGCTGATGCACTATCGCGAATACCCGTCAAAGAGACACAGGTCAACAGTTTATCAGTAGCATCAAGGTCAGATGACAGTTCATCTCATAATTTAATTTACAGTGTTGAAGGACCAATAAATGCATTCAAAAATCAAATTTTTTTGAATATTGGTAATACGCCATCCTACGAATTCAAAATAATATTTCCTACATACCATCGCCACGTGGTGAGACAGCAAGATTATTCGGAAAAAGACTTGTTGACTATATTAAAAAAGTATTTAAATCCGTCAGTTATAAACTGCATCAAAGCAGAAGAGTCTGTCATGGGAAAAATACAAATACTTTACCCACTACATTTTAGTAAATTCAAAATAAGATTTACACAAAGAATGGTGGAGGACATAACCAATAACCATAGACAGCAGGAGATAATAATTAAGGAACACAACAGAGCGCATAGAAATTGCAAAGAAAATAAAATTCAAATTTTAGAAAAATATTATTTTCCTGGAATGGCCAGTAAGATTAAAAAAGTCATAAAAAATTGTGTGACGTGTATGGAAAATAAATATGATCGTCACCCAGCAAAGCCGCAGATTCAGGCAACACCAATACCCACCTTCCCGGGTCAAATTGTGCATATCGATATATTGCATATGGGGAAACAATTAATTTTAACCGCAATTGACAAATTCTCAAAATATGCAATCGCAAAACTAATTCAGTCCAAATCAGCGGAAGACATAAAACAACCATTAAGAGACATTCTTTTCTCTCTTGTACCAGAAACCATTGTGATGGACAACGAAAAATCATTTAAATCAGAAGAAATAAACTTTATGATGGAAAATGAGTTCGGCATAGAAATTCACCGAACGGCACCATATACAAGTTGCTCTAATGGACAGGTGGAACGATTTCATTCCACTCTCCAAGAAATAATGCGATGCCTACAACGCGAAAAAGCTCACCAATCTTTCAATGAACTTCTAGAAAGATCAATCAAAGAGTATAATTACACAGTACATTCTACACTAGGGAAAAGGCCAATAGAAGTATATTTTGGTAGAACAGTTTCCAGTAACCCTTCATTACTAGAAAAGCATAGATTAGAAACAACGAATAAACTTAAGGAGAAGCAAATCGCAGATCTTGCTTACCATAATAGAAATAGAGCAGGACTAAAACAATATAACCAGGGAGAGCAAATTTATGTTAGGATAAATAGGAGATTAGGAAATAAGTTAACGCCTAGATATAAAAAAGAGATAGTCGCTCAAAATTATAACACTACAGTTAAAACACAATCAGGTAGAATAGTACATAAAAATAATATTAAACAAAGCTGAAATTGCTTTCCTTTTTCTTTCTTTACTAGGCAAAATTTAAAATTAAAAGGCAAAATGGCTACAATAAACATTATACTAACTACCGTTGCAACTATATTAATGATTAAAGGGCAACAAATTGATATACAGGATCTAACGAATAATAACGGATATATCCCAATTAAAATCGGGGAACATCGAACAATTAACCATTATGACAAAATTCTTCACTTCATTAATTTAACTATGTACGATCAAGCTATCTCACTAATCGCGAATATTAAAGCAATAAAAGCAACTACTTTCGAAGATAAATGACTAATAGACACTTTAGATAGAAACTTTAACTTACTACAAGCAAAAATAGACTATTTACAACTACGATTTAAGACAAAACGAGCTTTGATTAACATATTAGGTAAAGGATTAAAATATATAGCAGGTACTATGGATAGCGACGACGAACAACAAATAATGAATGCATTAGACAAAATACAAAAAAAAGAACAGGCTACAGCAGATAATGTAAACAAAATGATTTATAATAATAATTTTTTAACCGACCAAATTGATAATATTACAACCCACATAAATAAGCAACAGATGTTAATACAAACTTATATAAACGAATTTAGGGAAATAACGCAAAATAGAATCAAAACATTAGAAGACGACTTAGAATTCATGCAACACACTTACCAAATCAATAACGACATAACCCTTTTACAAAATCATATTAATGACATTGGACAAATAATTTTTTCTAGCAAAATAGGTATAATTCCTACGGATATTTTAACTCAAATTGAACTTAATCACATTCATGACTTTGACAGTTATAAGGAAATTAAAATTGCTGTAATTTTTCAAAACAATAATATTATAATAACAATATTGATACCACAATTCTCATCTAAAAATATTTCCAAAATTAAATTTGAACCAATTCCAAACAAAAACAATATGGCAATTGTATTAGAAAATAACGAAATTTTGTTGGATGAAAACAATAATATCTATGATAAATATATAAAGGACAATTTGGAAAAAAGCTTAAAAATATTAGAAAATGACTGTATAAGAAATATTTTAAACTTTGAAGAAGCTTTTTGTAATCTAAATCCATTTCCTAAATCAAGTATAAGTGAAATAATGACAGGAGTAATTGTATTTAAAAACTTTTTTTCAACCATTGAACACGATTGTAACAAACTAAAAATTAAACAGACAGGAACCTTTTTAATTAGATTCGAAAATTGTAAAATTTCAATTATAAATAATACATTCGAAAATTATAATACTAAGATTTATGATACATTCATTTTACCAAATAAAATTACAAAAATAAAGGAAAATTATAATTTTACAAATAAAAATTTACAATTGGAAAACTTGTACACTAAACAAATCAAACAGGAAGAACATATAAAATTGTTAATTGAAAAAAATAGTAATATGCATTTAATTAGTCTAAGTTCTGATTTACTTATTATATGCATTGTCATTATATCAATTTTTATTTCTATATACATTTATAAATATAAACTAAGATTTTACGTATCACCTGAACTGCAATTGCCAACGCGAAGCATTGAAAATATAGCAAATGGACCATTCCTACAGCTAAAAACGAATTTGTAGTAATTTTCCATAATTTCTCATAAACCACTTGCTCTCATAAAACTCTTTTTGCTTATTACGCAAATACCGCTTGAGGACAATCGACTTAAGAGGGGAAGAGTTAACTTGTAACAAGTTAAGACCACCTACATTGCGTGAAACAGGATCGCCTATTACAAAATAGCCGATCCAACCCCCATAAACTATTCCACAATAATCACCCATAAATTGCTCATAGTAATTGCCCATAAATTCTTCTTAATAATTGCTTACAACAAACTAAAATCATTCTAAAGAATTCTACCCGAAATATGATCACTCATAATTCGGTCAACTCAAATAAATTCCCAAGCATTGCATTTCTTCAACATGATCACCTACCCTACTCCGATCGCACGTCATAAATTACAATGCAATGTATTTATGCAAAGTCAAAACATTTTTCTGTAAGAAACAACTAAAAAGCAATTAATTTCGTAAGTCGCCTGAAATATGACTACTCATCATAATTCAGCCGCCTTAGCATATCCACTTCAAAGCGGCACTCAGCTACGCTAAACGGTGACATAGCACAAACATTCACACAGTGCTTGCGCAATATTAAAATGCTGAGCTAACAATAACAGAAATGGGTCATATGGGAAAATGCAACTTAAATAAATAAACTATTTCCCAATTTGACTGTTACTCACCAATACAGTCAATTACTTTCGAATATGGTGAAATGCTTTCACAAGAAATACACACATAGAAATTAGGTCACCCGCAGTTGCAGCGCAGGCATATTTCTAGTATAAATAGTGTAAATTTAATATGTAAAGAGAGTTCTTTATTTGACTTCAATAAAGGCGGACACGCTGTCCGAAGGAAAATTAATTTTTCCTGTTCCTTTTATTTAGCGGGATATAACTTACATTCCAGGTTAATGTGAGTGTGTTGTTCAGATGATCAAAGCGTATACTTCATCTTTCCAAGAATTTTGCATGAGTAAGCAATATTGATTACAAATTTGACTTAAAGATGTTAGATTAACTTTCACAATTATTTGACATACATACGTACATTGGTGTCTTAAATATTAATGGTAAATATTCAAGGTTATATCTAATGGGGTTTGCATCAAACAAGAAATATCTATGGAATGTATTAACGTAAATTGTTTTTGTGAATTCTAATGCCATCTATTACGACAGTGGTTCCTAAATCTATTTCAATGACCTTTTCCAAGAAAGTCTTGTCGAATTTATTTCCCAATATTTTAGTTCCGGTGCAGTTAAATAACTCCCATGAAATAAGTCCCAATAACAATGAAATAATTCCCAACTTTAATAAATGAAATAACCCCCAAAGAAGGAAATGAAATAAGTCCCAATATTTGAAAGTTATTTCATAGTTGATATGTATGTTAGTACATACATATGTAAAGAAATGACGTGAAGACGATGAAGATTAGTGTTAGACTAAAATCAATTTATTAAAACAAGAACATCTTACTCCCTACTTAAACGTACGGTTATGTTACGCTCTAAATAATTATGATAGTACTTATGAAGTATGTATACATATTTATATGTATCACTCCTCCCCGACTTATTAAGACTCACTATACCCTATACAAAGTAAATAAACCTTATACAGTGTACAGATGGAAAGGGAATAATCATTTTGCGCAACTTATACAAATTAGCGGTTATCAAATACATTTAACTTAGTATTACGTAACGATACTACAACTTAGAGTGTTCGTTTATTTACATATACATACATATATAACTTTTTTAAACCAAAAATGCCATTCATTATTTTTGATTAACACCTTTCTGCTTGATACGCTCTGATCTTCTTAACATAAATTCTAGGTCTTCATTATCGCTTTCAATCCTTCTTCTTTTAGGTAACTTCGAATACATATGGACTAAAACTAACAAATTTGCTACACTGAGACTTTTTTACTTGATTTACATGAGCGGCCCGATTTTTACCATTTAGTTTAATCAGATAAATTTAATGTTTTTTAGCGACCTTTTTTGTTGTAATACTGTATTTTTTTGCTGGATCGAGGTCAATATTATTGAAGAAAAACACAATTTTTCTTCTTTTATTTCCAATATATTTCGGTTACTCGACGGTAACCATCTTCAGGGAACTATATATAAGTAAAGGTAGGAATAAACAATTAACATTCAAACATAAACAAACTATGTATAACAATTTAACATGTGTACATACATTCTTTTTTCACGTCTTAATGCTTCGACGCGGAGCTTCGTACTGTCGGTTTGATCTTAAGTAAATGTCGATATAGGTGAGCAACGTTATCAGTGTCCGTTTTGTAGTTTAGTCTTATGTTAGGTGGAGTGTTTATTATGTGTAGCATTTCTAACGTGAATCGTTTATTGTAGTGTTGTTCTTGCTGTAATATAGATGCTTTTTCGAAGTTAGGAGAGTGGCCGCTGCTGGCACAGTGGGCCATGAGTGCTGTTTTTTGGGTAGTGGAGTGATTGCATTGTTTTACATCGCATTTGTGTTGTGATATTCGGGTTTTTAATTTCGCTTTTGTTGTTCCTATGTATAAACTTTGGCAAGACTCATGTTTATTGCCATTGCACGGAATTTTGTAGATCACGTGGCTTTTATCCATGGTAGGTATCTTGGTTTTTGTCTTATTAAACATGGTTTTAAGGGTATTCGTTGGTTTGTGGGCTATTTTTGTTTGTTCTTTATTGTAGCAGTCAGACTTGGTTAGGCGTTCGGACAAATGAGGTACATAAATGAGAGATTTGAAAAACTTTGGAGTCTCGGATGCTAGTTGTTTATTCTCCGTGGATTTGGATCTTTTTATTAATGTTTTAATGATTTTCTCGGGGAAATCGTTCTTTTTCAATAAAAGTGCTACTTATTGTTCGATTTCTTCGTGGTATATTTCGTCAGATATCTGCGTCATTCGTCGTATACAGCTCATTGCTGTATTCATTATCATCGTCTTTGGGTGTTTTGAGTGATAGTTGATGATTCGTCCGGATGCTGTTGGTTTCTTATACCACTTAAGTTTTAGCTGATTTCCACGTCGTATTACAATTGAGTCTAGGTAAGGTAGCTTTCCGTCTTCTTCCAGTTCTATAGTAAATCTGATCTGTCTGTTGAACGAATTGAGAGCGTCTAAAGTATTTTGTACCTCGTTTTCTTTAATAATGGCAAATATATCATCAACATATTTTGTGAGCACTCTCGGTTTATGTCTTAATTTTTCAATGGTTTTGTTTAAAAGTTCCTCCATTACAATATCCGCAATAACTGGAGATACCGGAGATCCCATAGGCATTCCTTTTAACTGTGTATATACCGTGTCATTAAACTTAAAATATCTACTGTCTTCAATGCAAAATTTCAGAATTTCCATAAATAGTTGTTTTGGTATATTAGTGTGTTCCATGATGATCGTCCATTTTTCCTGTATTATGTCAAGTGCCAAGCGTGTTGGTATGCTTGGAAATAGTGAAACTACGTCAAATGATATGAGTTTTTCATCGTCACATATAAATGTGTTGTTAGTCCGTTCTTTAAAAGCTAAGGTATTACTGATGTTGTATTCCGATTTTGACGTTATATTCTTCAATATATTAATTATATATTTACATAAACCATATGATGGGGAGCCAATCACTGAGCATATAGGTCTGAGTGGGGTTCCCTCTTTGTGTATTTTTGGGAGTCCATAGATCCTTGGTGGTAGCGCGGTAGTGGTGGTAAGTTTCTGCTTTTCGGCTTTCGAGATGTAACCCGATTTAAAAAGTTTGTCGACCAGGCTATTGTTCTTATTTTGTAATCTTGATGTGGGATCGTGTCTGTGAATTCTGTAGGTAGTCAAGTCATTTAAAATATCACCCATTTTGCTGTTATAGTCCTGTATCTTCATTGCTACGGTTTTGTTTCCTTTGTCCGATGTTAAAATTCTTATGTTTTCATTTTCCTTCAGGAATTTCTGCGTCCGTTCCACTGTGTCTAGTATTGCACGGTCTACTGCACTTTCTTTGTTTGTTGTTGTGTGATCTTTTATTAGTAGTGAGAGTTGTGTGCGAGCTTCTTCTTGTTTGTCTTTGTCACTGAGAGTCTGTATCAACTCCTCTCCATCGGCAATGTACTGGAAGAGGGGAAAACATTTATTTTTTACTGGAATTCCGAATTTCGGACCTTTTGCCAATAGCGCTTTAATATCCTCTGGGAATTCAATCTCTGTGTTGTTTACAAACCAATCTTCGTGGTTGTTGTTGTTAAATATACCATTACGTTTGTTTCTAAGTCTCTCAAATTTCGACACTTGCCTCTTTTTAACTTTTCTTGTTCGTTTATCTGCTAAATTGTCTTCACTTTCTATAAATTCCGTAAACTCAGCTGTGATCATCTCTTTTTTTAGCTTTGTTGTTATGTTCTCCAATTGCATGTTTTCTTTTTTCAGTATGTCGTGTTTATGTTTAATAAGTAGATTCAATATTTTTGTATGGTATTGGTATGTATGTTTGTCTAACATTCTGTTTATATGTTGGTTTGTGTCTCGGTCGAATATAAATAACTTATAATAATTTGGGCAGTTTTTAATAAAATTAGGTATAAGTTTCGATTTCCTACATTTTAACAAAAATTTTATACTAGACTTCAGTTTTATCAGTTTCTTCGATGTTGCTTGAAACTTGTTTATTCGCCCTTTGGAGTTGGTGTTGTTGTATTTTATTTTTGCATATCCCATTTTTGTTGATTTATGCTTACGGCGTGCCTTCCGTATATGTAAATTTAATGTTTTTTAGCGACCTTTTTTGTTGTAATACTGTATTTTTTTGCTGGCTCGAGGTCAATATTATTGAAGAAAAACACAATTTTTCTTCTTTTATTTCCAATATATTTCGGTTACTCGACGGTAACCATCTTCAGGGAACTATATATAAGTAAAGGTAGGAATAAACAATTAACATTCAAACATAAACAAACTATGTATAACAATTTAACATGTGTACATACATTCTTTTTTCACGTCTTAATGCTTCGACGCGGAGCTTCGTACTGTCGGTTTGATCTTAAGTAAATGTCGATATAGGTGAGCAACGTTATCAGTGTCCGTTTTGTAGTTTAGTCTTATGTTAGGTGGAGTGTTTATTATGTGTAGCATTTCTAACGTGAATCGTTTATTGTAGTGTTGTTCTTGCTGTAATATAGATGCTTTTTCGAAGTTAGGAGAGTGGC
>CATOCK010000046.1:0-18045 GCA_951509765.1 Sphenella marginata
GCCAAATCTAAGTTGCAATGATTTTGCAAAAATTTTCAAAATACAGTTTATAAATCTTGTATTGAATCCTGACTAATAATTTTTGACAAAATTAGTTAAAATAATTTTACAGCAGAAGAAATTGGTGAAAGTTGCAAAGAATAAGGTTGGCCAATACCTAAGTCCGGCACTTTGAATTGCACTTGGACCTTTCCGAAATTACAAAATTGTGTAGCGTATGGACATTTTTATTTTTTATTTCATTATATGAAAGATTTCGAGTGTTTTCTGACCCTTTTTGTTGTAGGCGTAAAGAGAATTGTGAGAAAATGAACGTTGGAGAGCAGATGAGCGACACGGTTCAATTATTTGAATGTTTTCAAACATTTTCTGAAGTTTTTTTTTATTTTACCTAACAGAAGATAAAGATCAAATTTTTCATGGACGTTTATCAATAGTCTGGCTTTAGTTTGTTAATCGTCGAGATCTAAAACTGTTCAGCTAAAGAGCATTAAAATTTTCGAAAATTATATTACTGTAGAAATATCATTTATAAACAACAAGAACAGAATCGGGCCAAGATGGCTTCCTTGAGAACTCCTGAGGAGACATAAATAACATCGGATTCACAATTTTTGTGCTCTGTCGCTAAGGTAAGAAGAGATCTAGCGATTGAGACCCGGCTGGAAACCCAACTGATCCAGTTTATGAATTGGTAAAGATTGTTAGCACACTTCTTCAAGAAGCATGTAGGAATCCTATCAGGACCGCATTTAAAAGATTCCTTCAAGGTTTTCAGATAAATAAGAGCATCATTGGCGCATATAGTTGGACAATTAATTAAATTGTTCCCATGTAGCTCATAGGGATAATTTAGAAAGTCAGAATTGGTGACGGCAGAATAGTTAGATATGAAAAATTGCGCAAAGAAATTATGACCCAAAAGAAATAAAAAACGACCCCAAATAAGCTTCAGAAAAACACCAATAAAAGGCTCCGCAGTTCATTTAAAAATAGTCAAAAAACGCTTAAAATTCATCGAAATCGGACTCATTTCGGACTCTTTTTTATGACTCCGTTGGAGTGCTCGCGTAGAGCGATTTTTCGCTCCATTTGGACTCCGAAAGGAGTCTTTTTTTTTGCACTTTTAGTTAGCTGGGATATGCCATCATATCACCAATTCTCTATCAAATACAGAAAAATGTGTACAACCAAAAAAATTTTCTTGGGTATAGTTTTAGGTATCAGAGTATGCAGTTTCAGAAAAGTTAAAGAACATATAAATTTATGATGTATGGGTCTAGGTATCTGTTTCAGAAAATATGTTTATCTTAGTGAAAAATTTATGCGAATGCAAATCTAAATTAAACCCCCCCCCAAGGCCAATTCCTGCGCACGGCCCTGGTTTGTTTATTTGTCCTTATTTGACAGGTGTTTCGCGCGCTTTTCTAAGTTGCAGTTTACGAAGTTTATTTATCTTTGGTTCTGCACTTTGTTCTCACTCTCGCTTATATATATATGTGTGAGTCCCTTGTATTTAAATTAAGTTCATGTAATTGTTTAAACAATAATTTAATAGTTTTCACAGCACAACCCTGGTATACTTAAAGTTTCCACCCGAACTTAGACTTCCTTACTTGTTTTTGTTAATTCATATTGTTGTTGTCAATAAACTCGAGTTTATGGCTCAACGTGAACGTAATATAAGGCCTTAAACTTGTAACGAATTCCGTTGTATGCAAAATTACTTATAATATACATTTTTTTCTTTACTTATGTCATTAAGTAAGTCTTAAATGAAGATTAATTAAAAGAATCTCTCTCTGTGAGACAACCTTACGCATAAGGCCTGATAGAACATGTAAAAAAAGCTGGTTAAGGGACCATGAATGGCTAGCATATAGCGGGTACAAATGATGTGAAGCTGGGAAGACTGGTGTCGGAACCACTAGTAAAGTATAAAAAGGCAATTGAGACGATCGCACACCATGAGAACGCGAATTACCACAAAGCGAACATGGTAGCATCCCAAAATTTTTTGATGGTGATGGAGGGAAAATCGTTAGATATAGTTGACCAAATGAGATCCCAGGAAAGGGAAATAATCGAAAATAATCGTAAAAAACTGATTCCCATTATAAATACAGTGATATTTTGTGGTAGGCAAAACATACCTTTGAGAGGTCACAGAGATGACGGTGAATTAGACTTGCAAAGCTCTTCTAAACATGGGGAAGGAAACTTTAGAGCTTTGCTCAAATTTCGAATCGATGCTGGGGATGAAATACTTAAGGAACATATAAGACATAGCGCTAAAAATGCTTCGTATATAAGTAAGTCAACACAAAATGACTTAATTGAATGCTGTGGCGAGTTGATCAGCAATAAAATAGTGACCAAAATTAAAAAATCCAAATATTTTACCATTATGGCTGATGAGACCACAGATGTTTCTGTTTGTGAACAGTTATCAATTAGTATTCGCTATTTCGATGTGGATGAAATCGAAATAAAGGAAGATTTTCTTATGTTCATTGAAGTTGTCGAAACCACTGGTGAAAGCATTGCACAAACTATTCTGAATGCATTAGAAAAGCATGACCTTGACATTAAAATGTGCCGTGGTCAAGTTTATGATAGAGGAGCAAACATGAGCAGCAAACTAAAAGGTGTTCAGGCACGTATATTAAATGTTCAGCCCTTAGCCTTTTTTACCCACTGCGCAAGCCACCGGCTTAACTTGGCTATTAGCTCAGCCTGCACCGTACCTAGTGTAAGAAATGCAGTAGGGGTTATAGCAAGTACTGCCACTTTCTTCCGTGAATCGGCCAAACGAATACATCTTCTTAGAGAAGAAATACAATCTAATCTGCCACAAGACAAACAAAATATGTTAAAAAAATGTGTGAGACAAGATGGGTTGTGAGGCATGAAGCGGTTTTGACCTTTATGGACGTGTTGCCATGTCTCCCTCCAATATTACAAAAAATGGCTGATCAGCAATATGGGAGCAGAACAAATTCTGTACTGCCATTTTCTTTGCTGCAATCCATAACTTCGTCAGAATTCCTAATAAGCTTGGTGGTCCTATCAGATATTTTAGGAATAACCCTGTCCTTATCTCGATCGCTTCAAGCCAAAGATATTGACATACTTTCTGCAGTTCAGCTTATTACTACGACCACAGCAAGTTTGCAGAGGCAGCGTGAATCCAGCAATGACACATTTAAAAAACTGTTCGACCAGGCTGAGGCCATTGCAAATGAACTTGGTACAGAAATCACAGTCCGTAGAACCACCGGTCGTCAAATCAATCGATCAAACATTCAGACTGAATCAGTTGAAGAATATTACCGACTTTCAGTTTATATTCCATTTCTAGACTTCATGTTGATTGAAATGTCAACCAGGTTCCCTAGCGCTCCTCTACAAAGAATCGGACAGTTGCAAAAGTTGCTGTCGCATAACTTTAACGACGAAGATTTAAATAATGTTTTGCAAGGTGCTAAAGTTTATAAAGAAGATCTTCCTTGTTTTTTAGCTTTAAAGGGAGAGCTAAAAAGTTAGAAACAGATGACTGAAAATATACCAGAAACTCCAGCAGATGCCTACAAACGAGCCACGATGCTGCCAAATATTAGAACCCTTTGTCAATTGCTGTGCACGTTTCCAGTGACAACCAGCACTGCCGAGCGATCAGGGCAACGTAGTGTTACAACAACAACAACAACAGCGATCTTTTTCTACCTTACGCCGATTAAAATCATATCTTCGAAACAGCATGACAGAAGAGCGTTTGAATGGATTGGCTTTCATGCATATCCATGGAGATATTGCGGCACAAATGGAGGCTGATGAAGTTTTGGACGTTTTAACCAGGAAACACAGAAGAAAACTGTCTTTATTAAACATGTAATCATGGATGGAATATAATAAAACTGCTATTACTAAACAGAAATGCTGTTTTTTATTATTTTGACTTTGATGTAAGTTCTTAATATCCGTGTACTTGTGAAGATAAAATAAGCATATTTCAGTTGTTGATTTTTTTGCATGTTGGGCGTTCGTGCCCCCCCCCCCCCCCCCCCCAAACCTGGATCCGCCCTTGATGGGTCGAGTATAATTTGATAATTTCTAATGCCTCACTATGGTCAACTACTTTGATAGTATTGACGACATTAGCGTTTGGCCTTTCAATTTCTACTAATTATGAGATATAGCAGTCTGCTGATTTGTCCAGCAGTCCGCTACTTATAAAGTATAGCGGTCTGCTTTTAACGCCGGCAGGATTTTAGCAGCCTTACAGGATCTTCGTTGGCAGGATTCCAGCTACCAGCATTAAGTTGTCAGGGCCTGAGTTGGTATCATTCAGTTGGTATTGCTCAAGATACAAGGATCGCCATGTAGAATAGGATAAGTCGCAAAAATTAAACACGACGAGTTGTGCCTTCTTGATGCGTCAAACATAAAATTGTAATTATTCAAATAATTTTCCCTTATTTATCCTAAATTATTCTAAACGTTTGCTTAAACATATTTACTCTAATTCTTACATAGCTTACTCTAACGCTATGCACATATGGGTGCATAGCTCAGTGTACATATATCTCAGTGAAGTCACCAACGTACACACAAACATATCTGTAACGGGACTGTTACCAATGCAGCCACATGTACCAGCGTATGTCAACTAATACAACTCCACCGCTTGTGCCGCTCATGTACTTTTGGGCAGCGTGAGAAACTCAGCGTAATTAGAAATACATACGTTGACACAGCGGAATGTTTGGAAGTCGGCGTGTGTCTTTGCTATTGTTGGCGACTTGCTCTGATATACTACAGCGTTACTCGAGTATTTTCAAAAACTGATTAATTTACTCATTTTCTTATGTGAAAGTTTGCCTTGAAATAGCTGAAAATAAAAAAACTTAAAAACCAAACATGCTTCAAAATATTAAAAATTAAAATATTTAAGCAAATTTTGAGGTGTTGTTAAATCGCGAATGGGCAAAATGTCGAAGATGCAACAAATGGTTGAAGTATCAAAGAACTTCTAAATTTGTGCCGTTTTAATATATGCTTAATCATTTTATTCAAGAAACTATTAATCAAAAAGGCGATTAATTAATTAACTTTATTTTTGATTAGTCGAGTAAACACGCTTTTTGATTAATCACAAATCACAATTAATCTATTAATTGAGTAATCGAAATTAGGTTTAATCAAAATTTTGATTAATCAATTATTCGCACAGGACTATTGACTATACTTGAGCCTGAAAATTAGGAAATTACATTTGGTATTTCTTTTTAAAGAATTGAAATCTAATGAATTCCTTTTGTGTGGGGCAAAGAAATTGATTGTAATTGAGAGTAATTAAATTCCTAAAGTAATGATTACTACCCAGCTCTGGTAAATAACATATGCAAAAAAGACTACGATATTCTTAATGAAAATTATATTTTGAAATTTAACAACTGCTCATTAAAAATAAATGATTATTATTTTCCCAATATTGTTGAAACTGTAGAAGAAAATGTTGTAAGCATGACACATGAAAATAAAATTAATTTTACACACAAAATTCTATTTGAAGAAATAGATCAGCAAAATAATTAGATAATAAAAGCATCTTTTATTAGGTTGATTCAAAATTTTCGATATTGAGTTAGAAATGGACGAAAAAATGATTCTCACAAAAATTAGCTCTGTTCTTTAACCCTTAGAGGTGCTAAAATCGGTTGAAGTTTCCCACACATTAATTATTAATAAGTTAAATTAAGTTAATTTTCCCATAATTTTAGAAACTTCTTTTTAAAAAGCTTTACATATTCTTAAAGCTTATGCTATGAAATTTACCTGTAAAGCTGTATTTCGATTGTGATTATCGCAACTAGAAAAATAATTGCAGCTATTTGAAAATGACAAATTTTTTAACAATTTCAGTAATCATGAATTTACAACAATTTTATTACTTAGCTTATTTTATATGATACATGGAGTACAAAAAAAATCAATAATTTCATTTGAAGGGCTCAGAACCAAAAGGATATAATTTTCGATATTTGGCGACTTTTTTTAGTTTGTTAAACTTTATTTTTGCGGGCTTGAGGTCCGATGTTTTAGCATAAAATTAAAACAAGATGTTTTGATTTATGACCAATATATTTCGGTTATGCTCGAAAACCGTCCTCAGGGTTCAATTTTTCACACGTCTTCCCTGTTCTAGTTAACAACTCCACGTAGAACAGGGAAGACGTGGAGTTGTTAACTAGAACAGCATCCAAAGTTCTATTGTGTAGCGACACAGAAACACCGTTCGCGCTCACAAATATTTGCTCAAGACATTCGTCAATTTTATCGTTGGTTAAGCTAGGCAAACCCACAATTTCAATGTCCCTCTCCAGGCGATCCTGCTCACTCACGTTCACGCTTAGCGACTCTCTCTTGCAATCCACCATTATCCCCTTTTAGACTATTTATTGGCGCCAAAAGGTCAGTTTCGACTATTTCACGATCTCTTTGTACTGCATTTTATCAGCATTGTTTTCTGTTGTTGTTGTTGCAGATCGGATGGGAAACCGGTTGTGCAGGATATTTTTGGCTTACATTTGTTCTGCAGGTTGACATGTTTCGGTTTACCTTGTTGCTGAGAAGACTGGGTTGGAGGCAAAGCCTCTTGCTGTAGAGAGCTTCGGCGCTCAGATGAGCACGGAACGTAACGATATTTAGCATTTGAGGCTTTCATAAATTCGTTCTCCGATGTAGTCATTTTTACACACAAGCCGTGAAAAAGTCAATTAACCTAAATCCTAAACAAACAACTTTAGTTGCTTCAAAGCTGTTATTTGCATAACACACAATTCATGATATTGCACTTTCAGTTATTAGCGGCGGATTGGGATACTCATGAGTACAGTACATGAAAAAAACTGGTCAGATTCATGCAAAGAAATTTTTTTTTCCCCCCTTTATTGATGTCGTATTGGAAACAATACAACTTTTCTCAAAAAAATACATTTTGTGTGAGAAGATAGCGTAACCTGAGTCCTAATTTACTTCCTATGCTGTCAATTGCGTTAAATGTGTAAGTTCCTTACGCTAAGTTACTAGCTTTACATATGCTAGCGTACAATTTATTGAAATTCGATTGGCAACTGTGAGACAACGGAATAAGATCTCGAACGTTAAAATGAAGGCTAGGTACGACAAGGCAATAAATGTGGAGGGTTTTAGTAAAGGAGATTGAGGAATGCTGCTATACAACCCACAGCGTAAGAAAGGTATATCCCCAAAACACAATGTAATTGGGAAGGCCCATACAAAGTCATAAAATGGATCAACCATGTGGTATATCGCATACAAACTATGGGAAGGCCACGGAATAAGATAAAGGTGATCCATTTGGAAAGGATAGCTGCAGTTGTCCGGGCTATGTGTGAGATCGGGACGACCAGACTCAGGCGGAGGGCAGTCTAGCGAATATTCCAAGTATGTACCATCCCTAACGCCATAACACTTTCACCACTAGTAATACAACAGAAATAGCGATAGATACACTTATACATTCAAGCAATAGATAGAGAGAGATAGCATGAGTGTTTACGAATGCGGGGAAAAAACGAGATGTCGATATATAACACCGACCCTTCGAGAACACGAAAGCTTTTTGGTGTTATTCGCGTCATTTAAGATACAATTAGATGTGGATACACTAGTTACTTGTCAAATTATACGTCCCTTAATCTAAAAGAAGTGTTAATTACATGCGTTTTCCGGGTGGAACTTTTCAACCGGCTTCCTTTACAGTTATCAATTATAATCTTCGCCAAGTGTATTACTTTGTTGATCTAGGGGTTAACTGGGGATTACAAGCTTCAGTTCCAATCGCGCTATTATCGCAACATTCAATAATGCTAGAGACCCTTATGTAACTAAAGCTTTTATTACATAAGTCATACCGATAGTTGAATACGGTTATATAATTAGGAACCTGGATTACCAGGTTCAGTTAGATCGCCTGGAATCAGTTTAAAAACCACTTTCTCGCTTTGCCTTAAGATATTTTCATTGCGGTCCCTTTTATAAACTGCCACCATGCACGGGTTCGTTAAAACTCAATAATTATCACACAATTTCTAGTCGTAAATGGTTCAAACTTAAGCCCGTTTCTTCTGGGCAAAGTGTACCCTCTCGTCTATCAAGGTAATTTAAATCGAATTAATTTTCTGCTGTTTGTATGAAGATCATAAAGTTCATTAATATTTCAGACTCGTTTTTCAGCGTAAAGAAATACTTTTATTATTATTAAGTTTCTGAAGGCGGCACAGTAAGACGCAGAGTCTTTTAATTGTACAACATTATCAAGTGAATTACACAATTAAACATTTTTATCTTAAAGTTAATTATTAAAAATGTCTAAACTTATTTCAAATAATATACTTAAATATCTTATGAAAAGAATTTCAATAGAAAATGTTTTGGACGAGGGAACAGAAAGTCAGGAAGACAGAAAAGAACGAGAGATGGGGTAATGAGTTAACACTCAAGGAAACTAATGACTGCCTCCACAAAGCATCACATCGATGTTATACTTTTGATAACAACAGGTAGCGAGTTCCAGGCTTTAACGGTGCTAACAAAAAAACATCTAGATGCTGATAGAGTTGTAAATCTAGGCTGATATTGTGGGTCCGGGACGATATTAATAACTTTAAAGAGGAAAATTAAATTTCGGGATTTTATATAGTTGACAAGGCTGACGTTTAAAATATTTATTGTTAACGAGGAAACATGGTCAAATTTTCTTCTACGATAGATAAATCTAGCTGCATTGTTTAACGCCAAGTTCAACTTATTTCTCGAAATTACATCAAGATCACAGCACACAAGTTCAAAATAGGTTATATGAGGAATAATGAGTGCCCTAACTAATTTAAGTTTTATATGTACCGGTAGATCAAAGCATACATGCCACAGACTCCTTAAAATATAATATATTTTAGATATACTGTGGTTGGCGTGATCTGAGCATGTTAGTTTCGAGTTCATCTTGAATCCCAGGTTAGTCACAGACAGTTTTGGCTTTACTACAATATCTTGCAGGATAACCGAAGGTAAGTCAATAATGTCAAACGAACACTGATAAAAATGATTTCCTAAAAGTTAGGAAAGCTCCATACAAATTCAAGTAAATGAAGGGAACAATATTGCACCAAGGCACTACTGCCTTAAAAGAAAGAAATTGTTATACTTAAATTTAAGTAAGTTATATCCTTAGAGATAGGAAACACTTACTCAACTTTTTTTTTTAATTAAGTAATTTTTTCTTACTTTTAAGTGGGACTTGTACCAAAAATGTAGGACATATGTCATTAAGTTAAGTAAATATGCTCTTAATCTTTAAGTAAATACTGTGTTTAAACCAAGGACATGAATGTCCAGCCTAAGTAAAAACATTTCATCAAACCAAGTATGTGTTATACTTAAATTGAGTATGTAATATACTTACTTTTGAGTAATTCCTTCCTTTTTTTAAGTGCAAAGTTCCTTGATTAAAACACACACAATTGTTATTTATGAAAATATTAAATGAGAAATGGAAATCGAATTGAATTCGAATTTTGAATGTTTTAATAATTCGATTTGAATAATTTTGACTAAATACTTTTAAAAATGATACTTAGGTTTAACATATTTACATTCATTTAGCTTATGTGCTTCAATTGGTGGATACTTAACTTCGTGCAGAAAAGCTTTGCAAAGCCTTCCCCGATCTATAAAAAATATCAACGGATTTATAAAGGACTAGCAGACCCGGCAGACGTTGTTCTGCCTGACCAGTGACTTCCCTAGAAATACATTTTCAAATATTTTTCTTTAACTTTTAACATTCCATTTATTGCAGTGCTTTAGGATATACAATGTTTCTGGCTTTAAAGTCTTTGGTATAAAAAAATAAATTTTTTGGATGTCCAACTCAAAAAACGGATCTTTTGAACTCAATGGGTATGATAAAAACCATTATGCGCTGCTGAGCAGATGTATAGTTAGTACTTATTTAATTATATCCTATATCTACCTATAATACTCTGGATATGTATGAACGGCAATAACAAAAAAAAAAAATTAAGTGCTTTGATTAAGATTTAAGAACGTTAAAATGTCACTAAAGCAAATACATTCAGGGATATAACGAATTGAAATATTACTTATCTTGTGGTCCTGGAACTGCCCACTTTTCCAAAGAATTTACAAATGTAGCCTATGTATGTCGTACCCAACGAAGATTTTAACGTATTGGAAAAGTTTAAAACAGATCAACCATAAACTTTGGACATTATTGAAGTACAAACAAAGCACTGAATACAAAAAATGTGGGCGTGGCACGGCCCACATTTCCCAAATTATATAATTCTTGACCAAGGGACACACATATCCAGTTGGCAAGAACAAACAAACAAAAGGGAATTAATTGAAGTGGAGATAAGTGCATTGTGACGTCACAGGGCATCATTGCTTAGTGTTGGAATTTTCTAACAGCGGCTTTGGTGCAGACACGAGTTCGAATCCGTGTCCGAAAAGGGATCTGATGATGAGCCTGGAAACTCTGAAACATGTAATCCTATCCATCGCTGTTGATTTTTCCTTTGTAATTTTTATCCAATTATCAATTTTTCCCAAAAAACTGACAATTAAATTCATTACGAATTATTGTTTATTTGGTCTCGAGCTTGCAAAAACTTACAAATATGTAAACAAAATAGACCGCAAAAATCCAACAACAAAATACATTGAAACCATAGCACGGGTTTACGTACATATGTAAATATGTACAAACAACAAGTCCAACACACATCATAACATATAGGCTGCATGTCTTAAGAAATTTTGTGTATACAGTTGGCAAGAACAAACAAACAAAAGGGAATTAATTGAAGTGGAGATAAGTGCATTGTGACGTCACAGGGCATCATTGCTTAGTGTTGGAATTTTCTAACAGCGGCTTTGGTGCAGACACGAGTTCGAATCCGTGTCCGAAAAGGGATCTGATGATGAGCCTGGAAACTCTGAAACATGTAATCCTATCCATCGCTGTTGATTTTTCCTTTGTAATTTTTATCCAATTATCAATTTTTCCCAAAAAACTGACAATTAAATTCATTACGAATTATTGTTTATTTGGTCTCGAGCTTGCAAAAACTTACAAATATGTAAACAAAATAGACCGCAAAAATCCAACAACAAAATACAAAAATTATTAGTTTAGACCAAAAATATTCAAAGTTATGATGATTTAAATTTTATATAGCCTGGGGGCGTGGCACAACAATCTTCTGAACCAATCTGGAAATTTAGAGAAGATCGACCATAAACTTTGAACTTATTGAAGTACAAACAAAACACAAAAAATGTGGGCGTGGGACCGCCCACTTTTCCCAAATTATATCCATATTGACTAAAGGAAACACATATCCAAAAATCTTTAATTTAGACCTAATATGTTCAGAGTTACGAAGAATTTAAATTTTATATAGCCTGGGGACGTGGCACTGGCTACTTTTCCAAAAATTCATATAGCCTGAATCGTACACAACAATTTTCTTAACCAATCTTGAAAGTTTAAAAGAGATCGACCATAAACTTTGGGCATTATTGAAGTACAAACAAAAGACAAAAAAAGGGGCGTGGCACCGCCCACTTTTCCAAAATTACATAAATCTTGACCAAAGGACACACATATCCAGAAATCATTAATTTAGACCAAATATGTTCAGAGCTATGAAGAACTTAAATTTTATATAGCCTGGGGGCGTGGCACCGCCTATTTTTCCAAAAATTTATATAGCCTAAATCGTACACAACAATCTTCTGAACCAATCTTGACAGTTTAAAAGAGATCGACCATAAACTTTGGACATTATTGAAGTACAAACAAAACACAAAAAATGTGGGCGTGGCACCGCCCACTTTTCCATAATTATATACATCTTGACTAAAGGCACACATATCCAAAAATCTTTAATTTAGACCCAATATGTTCAGAGTTATGAAGAATTTAAATTTTATATAGCCTGGGGGCGTGGCACTGGCTACTTTTCCAAAAATTGATATAGCCTGAATCGTACACAACAATTTTCTTAACCAATCTTGAAAGTTTAAAAGAGATCGACCATAAACTTTGGACATTATTGAAGTACAAACAAAATACAAAAAATGTGGGCGTGTCACCGCCCACTTTTCCAAAATTACATAAATCTTGACCGAAGGACACACATATCCAGAAACCATTACTTTAGACCAAATATGTTCAGAGCTATGAAGAACTTAAATTTTATATAGCCTGGGGGCGTGGCACCGCCTATTTTTCCAAAAATTTATATAGCCTAAATCGTACACAACAATCTTCTGAACCAATCTTGACAGTTTAAAAGAGATCGACCATAAACTTTGGACATTATTGAAGTACAAACAAAACACAAAAAATGTGGGCGTGGCACCGCCCACTTTTCCATAATTATATACATCTTGACTAAAGGACACACATATCCAAAAATCTTTAATTTAGACCCAATATGTTCAGAGTTATGAAGAATTTAAATTTTATATATGTAGCCTGGGGGCGTGGCACTGGCTACTTTTCCAAAAATTGATATAGCCTGAATCGTACACAACAATTTTCTTAACCAATCTTGAAAGTTTAAAAGAGATCGACCATAAACTTTGGACATTATTGAAGTACAAACAAAATACAAAAAATGTGGGCGTGGCACCGCCTACTTTTCCAAAATTACATAAATCTTGACCGAAGGACACACATATCCAGAAACCATTACTTTAGACCAAATATGTTCAGAGCTATGAAGAATTTAAATTTTATATTGCCTTGGGGCGTGGCACCGCCTACTTTTCCAAAAATTTATATAGCCTAAATCGTACACAACAATTTTCTTAACCAATCTTGAAAGTTTAAAAGAGATCGACCATAAACTTTGGACATTATTGAAGTACAAACAAAACACAAAAAATGTGGGCGTGGCACCGCCCACTTTTCCAAAATTACATAAATCTTGACCGAAGGACACACATATCCAGAAATCATTAATTTAGACCAAATATGTTCAGAGCTATGAAGAATTTAATTTTTATATAGCCTGGGGGCGTGGCACCGCCTACTTTTCCAAAAATTTATATAGCCGAAATCGTACACAACAATCTTCTGAACCAATCTTGAAAGTTTAAAAGAGATCGACCATAAACTTTGGACATTATTGAAGTACAAGCAAAACACGTTCGCGCTCACAAATATTTGCTCAAGACATTCGTCAATTTTATCGTTGGTTAAGCTAGGCAAACCCACAATTTCAATGTCCCTCTCCAGGCGATCCTGCTCACTCACGTTCACGCTTAGCGACTCTCTCTTGCAATCCACCATTATCCCCTTTTAGACTATTTATTGGCGCCAAAAGGTCAGTTTCGACTATTTCACGATCTCTTTGTACTGCATTTTATCAGCATTGTTTTCTGTTGTTGTTGTTGCAGATCGGATGGGAAGCCGGTTGTGCAGGATATTTTTGGCTTACATTTGTTCTGCAGGTTGACATGTTTCGGTTTACCTTGCTGCTGAGAAGACTGGGTTGGAGGCAAAGCCTCTTGCTGTAGAGAGCTTCGGCGCTCAGATGAGCACGGAACGTAACGATATTTAGCATTTGAGGCTTTCATAAATTCGTTCTCCGATGTAGTCATTTTTACACACAAGCCGTGAAAAAGTCAATTAACCTAAATCCTAAACAAACAACTTTAGTTGCTTCAAAGCTGTTATTTGCATAACACACAATTCATGATATTGCACTTTCAGTTATTAGCGGCGGATTGGGATACTCATGAGTACAGTACATGAAAAAAACTGGTCAGATTCATGCAAAGAAATTTTTTTTTCCCCCCTTTATTGATGTCGTATTGGAAACAATACAACTTTTCTCAAAAAAATACATTTTGTGTGAGAAGATAGCGTAACCTGAGTAATAATTTACTTCCTATGCTGTCAATTGCGTTAAATGTGTAAGTTCCTTACGCTAAGTTACTAGCTTTACATATGCTAGCGTACAATTTATTGAAATTCGATTGGCAACTGTGAGACAACGGAATAAGATCTCGAACGTTAAAATGAAGGCTAGGTACGACAAGGCAATAAATGTGGAGGGTTTTAGTAAAGGAGATTGAGGAATGCTGCTATACAACCCACAGCGTAAGAAAGGTATATCCCCAAAACACAATGTAATTGGGAAGGCCCATACAAAGTCATAAAATGGATCAACCATGTGGTATATCGCATACAAACTATGGGAAGGCCACGGAATAAGATAAAGGTGATCCATTTGGAAAGGATAGCTGCAGTTGTCCGGGCTATGTGTGAGATCGGGACGACCAGACTCAGGCGGAGGGCAGTCTAGCGAATATTCCAAGTATGTACCATCCCTAACGCCATAACACTTTCACCACTAGTAATACAACAGAAATAGCGATAGATACACTTATACATTCAAGCAATAGATAGACAGAGATAGCATGAGTGTTTACGAATGCGGGGAAAAAACGAGATGTCGATATATAACACCGACCCTTCGAGAACACGAAAGCTTTTTGGTGTTATTCGCGTCATTTAAGATACAATTAGATGTGGATACACTAGTTACTTGTCAAATTATACGTCCCTTAATCTAAAAGAAGTGTTAATTACATGCGTTTTCCGGGTGGAACTTTTCAACCGGCTTCCTTTACAGTTATCAATTATAATCTTCGCCAAGTGTATTACTTTGTTGATCTAGGGGTTAACTGGGGATTACAAGCTTCAGTTCCAATCGCGCTATTATCGCAACATTCAATAATGCTAGAGACCCTTATGTAACTAAAGCTTTTATTACATAAGTCATACCGATAGTTGAATACGGTTATATAATTAGGAACCTGGATTACCAGGTTCAGTTAGATCGCCTGGAATCAGTTTAAAAACCACTTTCTCGCTTTGCCTTAAGATATTTTCATTGCGGTCCCTTTTATAAACTGCCACCATGCACGGGTTCGTTAAAACTCAATAATTATCACACAATTTCTAGTCGTAAATGGTTCAAACTTAAGCCCGTTTCTTCTGGGCAAAGTGTACCCTCTCGTCTATCAAGGTAATTTAAATCGAATTAATTTTCTGCTGTTTGTATGAAGATCATAAAGTTCATTAATATTTCAGACTCGTTTTTCAGCGTAAAGAAATACTTTTATTATTATTAAGTTTCTGAAGGTGGCACAGTAAGACTCAGAGTCTTTTAATTGTACAACATTATCAAGTGAATTACACAATTAAACATTTTTATCTTAAAGTTAATTATTAAAAATGTCTAAACTTATTTCAAATAATATACTTAAATATCTTATGAAAAGAATTTCAATAGAAAATGTATTGGACGAGGGAACAGAAAGTCAGGAAGACAGAAAAGAACGAGAGATGGGGTAATGAGTTAACACTCAAGGAAACTAATGACTGCCTCCACAAAGCATCACATCGATGTTATACTTTTGATAACAACAGGTAGCGAGTTCCAGGCTTTAACGGTGCTAACAAAAAAACATCTAGATGCTGATAGAGTTGTAAATCTAGGCTGATATTGTGGGTCCGGGACGATATTAATAACTTTAAAGAGGAAATTAAACTTCGGGATTTTATATAGTTGACAAGGCTGACGTTTAAAATATTTATTGTAAACGAGGAAACATGGTCAAATTTTCTTCTACGATAGATAAATCTAGCTGCATTGTTTAACGCCAAGTTCAACTTATTTCTCGAAATTACATCAAGATCACAGCACACAAGTTCAAAATAGGTTATATGAGGAATAATGAGTGCCCTAACTAATTTAAGTTTTATATGTACCGGTAGATCAAAGCATACATGCCACAGACTCCTTAAAATATAATATATTTTAGATATACTGTGGTTGGCGTGATCTGAGCATGTTAGTTTCGAGTTCATCTTGAATCCCAGGTTAGTCACAGACAGTTTTGGCTTTACTACAATATCTTGCAGGATAACCGAAGGTAAGTCAATAATGTCAAACGAACACTGATAAAAATGATTTCCTAAAAGTTAGGAAAGCTCCATACAAATTCAAGTAAATGAAGGGAACAATATTGCACCAAGGCACTACTGCCTTAAAAGAAA
The DNA here is from genome assembly GCA_951509765.1 of Sphenella marginata. Classification (NCBI taxonomy): domain Eukaryota; kingdom Metazoa; phylum Arthropoda; class Insecta; order Diptera; family Tephritidae; genus Sphenella; species Sphenella marginata. The sequence continues at coordinate 16,193 of CATOCK010000046.1, forward strand.
GAAATTGTTATACTTAAATTTAAGTAAGTTATATCCTTAGAGATAGGAAACACTTACTCAACTTTTTTTTTAATTAAGTAATTTTTTCTTACTTTTAAGTGGGACTTGTACCAAAAATGTAGGACATATGTCATTAAGTTAAGTAAATATGCTCTTAATCTTTAAGTAAATACTGTACTTAAACCAAGGACATGAATGTCCAGCCTAAGTAAAAACATTTCATCAAACCAAGTATGTGTTATACTTAAATTGAGTATGTAATATACTTACTTTTAAGTAATTCCTTCCTTTTGTTAAGTGCAAAGTTCCTTGATTAAAACACACACAATTGTTATTTATGAAAATATTAAATGAGAAATGGAAATCGAATTGAATTCGAATTTTGAATGTTTTAATAATTCGATTTGAATAATTTTGACTAAATACTTTTAAAAATGATACTTAGGTTTAACATATTTACATTCATTTAGCTTATGTGCTTCAATTGGTGGATACTTAACTTCGTGCAGAAAAGCTTTGCAAAGTCTTCCCCGATCTATAAAAAATCTCAACGGATTTATAAAGGACTAGCAGACCCGGCAGACGTTGTTCTGCCTGACCAGTGACTTCCCTAGAAATACATTTTCAAATATTTTTCTTTAACTTTTAACATTCCATTTATTGCAGTGCTTTAGGATATACAATGTTTATGGCTTTAAAGTCTTTGGTATAAACAAATAAATTTTTTGGATGTCCAACTCAAAAAACGGATCTTTTGAACTCAATGGGTATGATAAAAACCATTATGCGCTGCTGAGCAGATGTATAGTTAGTACTTATTTAATTATATCCTATATCTACCTATAATACTCTGGATATGTATGAACGGCAATAACAAACAAAAAAAATTAAGTGCTTTGATTAAGATTTAAGAACGTTAAAATGTCACTAAAGCAAATACATTCAGGGATATAACGAATTGAAATATTACTTAGCTTGTGGTCCTGGAACTGCCCACTTTTCCAAAGAATTTACAAATGTAGCCTATGTATGTCGTACCCAACGAAGATTTTAACGTATTGGAAAAGTTTAAAACAGATCAACCATAAACTTTGGACATTATTGAAGTACAAACAAAGCACTGAATACAAAAAATGTGGGCGTGGCACGGCCCACATTTCCCAAATTATATAATTCTTGACCAAGGGACACACATATCCAAAAATTATTAGTTTAGACCAAAAATATTCAAAGATATGATGATTTAAATTTTATATAGCCTGGGGGCGTGGCACAACAATCTTCTGAACCAATCTGGAAATTTAGAGAAGATCGACCATAAACTTTGAACTTATTGAAGTACAAACAAAACACAAAAAATGTGGGCGTGGGACCGCCCACTTTTCCCAAATTATATCCATCTTGACTAAAGGACACACATATCCAAAAATCTTTAATTTAGACCTAATATGTTCAGAGTTATGAAGAATTTAAATTTTATATAGCCTGGGGACGTGACACTGGCTACTTTTCCAAAAATTCATATAGCCTGAATCGTACACAACAATTTTCTTAACCAATCTTGAAAGTTTAAAAGAGATCGACCATAAACTTTGGGCATTATTGAAGTACAAACAAAACACAAAAAAAGGGGCGTGGCACCGCCCACTTTTCCAAAATTACATAAATCTTGACCAAAGGACACACATATCCAGAAATCATTAATTTAGACCAAATATGTTCAGAGCTATGAAGAATTTAAATTTTATATAGCCTGGGGGCGTGGCACCGCCTACTTTTCCAAAAATTTATATAGCCTAAATCGTACACAACAATAAAAATGAATTGGCGTTCGTATATACCGTAAGATCTCC
>CATOCK010000047.1:0-17401 GCA_951509765.1 Sphenella marginata
ATTGACTGCCACCCAGTTGTCGCAGCTTGAAGTCCAATAGCGGCGCAGCGACATGTAGCGACAACGAACACTCTCTAACTAAATTAAATTTCTAATGCATTTAATTAAGTGTCCAGCTGTGCCTACAACTTAATTGAGGATTAATTGATATGTCACAAAATCTATGACTACGAGTATGACACGCTACTACACATACATACATACACTAAAATTGCATTAAATACAAAATACAACATCAATGTGACTAAAAGCTCAACGGACTGACGACAAGTAACTACTTTGAATTACTTGCAGCCAACTTCATATCCATCCACTGACTTTAGATGAGTCAAGGAAATTGCCAACCAACTGATCTGAGGAGCGCATGTCATTTTATATATGTATTTGTATTTGTACGCATCTCTTTACCTTTATATGAAGCGTTGTATCATTGGTCTGCAACCTGTGTGCCCGGCTTTCGGAAGGTCTCAGCCTTCAAAGTAATGACATTTTAAGTGTCGACAGCTGCTTTACCGTACTCACATTCCATCGTCCGCAATTTGTAGCTTGACTTGTGTGGCTGGCTGGCTGGCTGGCTGTTGGAAATGTTTTCATCATTCGCTGTTGGAACTCATTTATTATGTTTTGTTAATAAAGTTTTTTTTTCAGCATGCCGCACTAGCTCCCTCCTCACTCAACACCTCCTTGCTAAGAATTTACTATTCTTTGGCAAAAACAAACCACTTTAAAGCTCTCAATTTTCTGCTTTCTGTCTCACTATCTGTCTTGATTGCTTGGTCTCTTGACTTGATATATGTATGAATGTGTTCATCTTATTTGTGTCTTTTTTTTTTGTTTTTGTTTCTTTTGTAATACGCTTTGTATCTCTGAGATGTTGTTGTGCTCCTGGGAATTTCCTGTGAATTACTGCGCTTTCTCAATTTCAATTTAATGAGCTGCAAAGACATGAAAGAGTCGCCCAGCTGATACGCCACCATGTCGATTGTGTAAAGGCAATTAAAATGAAAGTTCTCAGCGTATAGAACTTAAGTTAACTTAATTGCTTGTACAAAGGACGAATGGTTGCTTATAAAGCGTAATATATAAAATTTTAACTAAAGAAAGTTTTATTGCTAGAACTTAATGAAAGATGATGTCATAATGCGTAGCAGAGTGTCGTATAAAAATAATAAGAAAATTTGTGGAAATAAAGAAGTACAATCTTTTAATTACATCTTTTATTTGTTCTTATATTTTGTCTGACATGACCTTTGACATTATAAATATAACAGCGTTTAACATGCCCTAGTCGTTGTCACGCCCTGTGTCAACTATTTTATTCACAAACCCTAGCATACATATCTCTGGTAATAAGCCAAAAAGCCAAACTCAAATTTGGAGTAAACGATGTCAAAAGCACAACCATAGACACACACCGTTATTTTAAAACGTAAAATGACGTTAATTCAAAGTTCGTCTTAGACCTAGAAAGTATTTTAAGAGGACAGACATGAAATGTGGACATGAATAATGTTTATTTTAGAATCATGTTTAATGTAGATAAAAACTTGAATTGGGCTATGAGCAACCTTGTCGTAGATGGGGGAAAATGCCAGCCCTAATACAGATAACCGTAGGTAGTCGGAATTATGATGTTACCGACTGGTTTTAGTCTATATAAGAGGTGAAGAGGAAATACTATGAATGGGAGTACCTCGCTTGCCTATTCTGACAGAGGAAAAAGCCACACTTGGTGCATTGACGGCTTTATTGGGCTAGAAGAGGAAAACGTTTGTAGAATGACTGACAAATATTTCAAAGACAATGTGGGATTTTTTTTAAAATAGAGTTTTATCTACTTAAGCATGATTCAAAAAAAACTTAAAATATATTCTATGTTAGGTCCCACGACTTAGCTCATTTCGACTCTGTATCGTTGGGATTTCTGACCAAAGAGGATACATTTCCTGTAAAGTATGACGTAGGAGGCAGCAAATAAGGACAAAACAAACTGCAGTCTGGGTAGTACTAGAAAATGTCTACTCAGTAAAGTAATACTCCCTAAACTTTCAGCGACTGCTTTACAACAACAATATTGTCCGAAGTATACCCTGTGAAGTTCCTTCTGCTCCGCGGCGATGAGAGAGAGTCGCAATGTCTAATTTTTTTGGGAGCGAATAGGTCGAAGTATATTGATGTGTTGGAACCATTGTGAATACATAGAAGTGAAAAATCTTCGCCAATTCCTCCATTCTCTTATCCCCCTGTCAAAAAATGTGACAGGGGAACTATCAGTCAGACGAGAAGAGTTGCATTAAAAGGGCGGAGGCGAATGACATAAGAATGGGGGAATCGTACCACGCAATCAATGCGCGGGTTGCCGATGTCCTAAGAGTAGATTGCTTACGTTTTTCACTTCTTAATGGCTCGTATTGTTTTTAATTATGTTATGAATAAAACTGAAGCCAATTAATTCAAATATTGTGAATTAAATTATTTTAAAATGAATAAACGACAAAGAAAAGGAAAACATCATTTAAGATTCTTTCATTCTTCGTAAAAATTTAAATAGAACAATCGTAAGTTGGAATTATTAGATGGGCAATAAGCTTAGTTTTATAAAATCATAAGTTTGTCTATAACCACTTTCGGACTTTCGGACACAGAATGGGTTTATCTTAGCAAGAATTTTGCCTCGGAATCGACTTAATTGCCACTATGTATTAGATGTTGATCATTGGTGTGATTTGTTTGTTTATTTTTATGATGAAATAACCTTTTAAACGAAAAAAAAAACTATATGATTGTACGAATGCAAAACAAACGTTTTATTAATTTTAAATACGAATTAAAGGAACTATTGCTACTACCAATTGCGACTCTGCAAGTCAGGTGATCACAGCTGTTATATATTGTGAATGCTTCTGTCACACATTCGCGACTTGTAGATATTGACAATGGTTGGAACTTAAACTCACTAGCTCGTCTCCACTTGATCATTCCGTCTGAGGTTTCACATTTCCCCTGGCTTAAATTGAATGTTTCATTTGACACCCGTTAAAGGCAGCTACAACAACAACAACAACAAGCAAATGTGCGTTTTTATCGCATGTCCATTCTACACTAAAAAGGCAATTTAATTTGTTCAGTTTTACGCCTATAAACGGCTCCGTGAACGAAAGCAATCTATGTAAATTGGATAGTGGGCGGAGAAATGGCAGGCAAATGAATAGCACAAACGGTGGAGTCATGGTATATTGCCACACATTTGGCAGCGCTGGAATAGGTAAGTAGGTGATTCGTGTAACCGGAACACATTTTGTTTGTTTATGTATGCAAGTGTGTGTTGAGTTTTGAAAAGAGAATACCTGAACTGTCTCATCTCTAGCTGATTATGTGACAGGTGACAGAAACGATGACATAATTTGTATGACTTTTTAGTTAGATGGTAAACGTTGGAAGAAAGAGTAATTATACATAGGAAAATAAGTTCCCTGCTTGAAAGGACTAAAAAAAGCACGTGCTCATAAGCTCAAGAAAATTTTTTAGTTTTTACTTATACATTCGAAAGCACTTACAACAGTTTTCTTGCATTATTTGATTCCTTGGGTCTTTTGTAAACGAATATGCCATTCTGATTAGGTTATCACAGGATAAAGTATATCATAATTGTAACAAAAAAATCTGATGGCAGACATCACTATTGAGCCAGTAGACACCACATCAACCGTTTTTATACCCAGCGTACTAGTACTAGTACAAGGGTATTATAATTTTTTCCACATAACGGTACTATGTAACGGCGCAAAATAATCGGGTTAGATATAGAGTTCCATATATGAAAGTTCTTAGGTTGAAAAGAGGAATTGATTAAGGCATGTCCGTCCGTTTGTCCGTCTGTCCGTCCGTGTACACGATAACTTGAGTAAAAATTGAGATATTTGCATGAAATTTTGCATACCTTTCTGGCCAAGATAGGCTGCTATTGAAAATGGGCGAAATCGGATGATAACCACGCCCCCTTTTTCGATATCGAAAACTTCGAAAATCACATAAATTGACATAACTTGCGTAAAAACTGAGATATTTGCATGGAATTTGTTATGCAGGCTACTTTCTGGCCAAGGTGAGCTGCTGTAAAAATTTTCGAAATCGGATGATAACCACGCCCACTTTTTCGATATCGAAAATTACATAAATTAACATAAGTTGAGTAAAACTTGAGATATTCGCATGAAATTTGGTACACAGGTTACTTTCTGGCCAAGGCAGGTTGGTGTTTAAAATGGGCGAAATCGGATGATAACCACGCCCCCTTTTTTGATATAGAAAACTTCAAATAATATTCTAGGGCCTATATCATTGCCAAGTCATTGTATTTGTATCTCGTTCTGAAAACTAACGCTGGGTATTTAATGTTCGGTAAACCCGAACTTAGACTTCCTTACTTGTTATAATTGTTCCTACCATAAATTAACATGAGGGGTGGCGCTGGAGTCCCGTTCAAGGCTTTTGGAGATATAGGTCATAACGTGGACCCGGGTTTCCCTAACATATACTTTTACAATATGGGTATCAAATGAAAGGTGTTTATGAGATTTTTAACAAGGGGTCAATTTCGAATTCATATCAGAACCCGTTTCCTGGATATCGGCGAAAATGTGGACCAGGGGCGACGATAGGAGGCGTTTACAGGTTATGGGTATTAAGTTAAACGTATTTATAAGGGTTTTAACGATAAGAGGTTTTCACGTTCATATGTGAATCTTTTAAAGATGTATCGACCAAAATGTGGAACAGGTCTGACCCTAGGAGGCGTTAGTGCGATACGGGTAACAATGCTTAGACCTTATGATTTTGGAATTTTCTTCCGCTGTCAGTACACGGTATCCCACAAACTACTAAATCGTCAGAGCTTTGAAGGGAAACGTTCCCTATGATAGGTAGGTACCTCACCTCACCTAACCGCAGCTCATCTCAACTCACCACACTTCACCCCACCACAAGTAACCCTTGATCTAAGTTTACTAGAATTAGAAGAGTATGACTTTATGATGGCCACCCAGGAATAAATCTACAACTTATAAAATTTGACAAAAATATTACTGGAAAAATATGAAAAATGATATAAGTAGGTACATACGTACATAAATATACAAAGAAATGCCGAAGAAAAAATTTAAAAGTGTTAAGGGGGCTTGGCACCTCCCATACAATCTTAATTTTTATACCTTTCATGAACATGAAATGGTATTATAACTTTGGTCCGATGTTTGTAAGTATGAGAAGAAGAAGAGATAGACCCACTATTAAGTATACCGAAATGATCAGGGCGATGAGGCGAGTTGATTTAGCCATGTCCGTCTGTCCGTCCGTCCGTCCGTCCGTCCGTCCGTCTGTTTGAACGCAAACTAGTCCCTCAGTTTTTGAGATATCTCGATGAAATTTTGCAAGCAGGCGCCATTTTGTATAGGATTAATCATTTGTCGGAACCAGCAAGATCGGACCGATAGAAAGCATAGCTCCCATACAATCGATTGTTCCGATAAATGGGTTTTGGCCTATAACTCTTGCAATTCAAAAGCTAGGAACGTAAAATTTTGCAAGTTTAGTACAAATTGTATTTGCAACGTGTGTAGTGAAAATGACTCAGATCGGACCAACATGACATATAGCTCCCATATAATCGATAGTTTCGATAAATGGGTTTTGGGCTATAATTTTTGCAGTTAAAAAGCTAGGAACGTTAAACTTTGCACGTTTGCTACATATTATACATGTAACATATGTAGGCAAAATCAGCGAGATCGGACCAACATAACGTATAGCTTCCATACAATCGATTGTTCCGATAAGTGTGGTTTGGCATTCATGAAAGGTATAAAGCCTTCGGTACAGCCGAAGACAGCCCTTTCCTTACTTGTTAAAGCTGATTATCTCTAAAGGAGTTCCAGGTAGGGAGCTGAAAATTAATATAGAGCTAAATGATATTAAACATACAAGTGGGGGTTATCGGAAAAGGGGGTGTGGAACCTCCCATACAAACTTAATTTTTCAAGCTGAATATCTCTAAAAGGATTCAAGGCAGGGACCTGGAAATTGGTGCAGAGCTATATGATATCAAAAAAATTTTTGCGCATAAAAGTGGTCGTTATCGGAAAAGGGGGCGTGGCACCTCCCACAGATACTTAACTTTTTAAGCTGAATATCTATAAAAGCGTTTAAGGTTGGGACCGGAAAATTGATCAGGAGATTAACGATATCAATAGCTCTATGTGGAGTGTTCCAGTGTAGGAAAACCGTCCTCGCTACTTGTTTACGCTCCGGGACAGAAAACTAAAAATTTTGTGTATCGTGCAGCCTTAAACTGAATACTAAAATTATATATTTTTGAAGTTGTATACAGAATGAAGTGGTGAAAAATTGTTAATTTTCTATCAAAATAATATCGGTGTAATAACAATTTTTTAAATGAAATTAATAATAAAAATATATTTTGGGCAGAACGAAGTTTGCCGGGTCAGCTAGTTATTAATGAAAATTTAACACGACTAACGAATTCATTGCAGGTAGGTATTGTCAGTTGAAAGCAGCAACTTCCACAATCTCCCAAGCTGGCATAAGCTATGTACATACATATGTATCTTCAAGCTGGCCTCACAACTTTCACAAATTTCCGCCATTTTAAACTTCTCAAAGCACACCAAAGAAGCATGAATTTTCACAAGCACTTGTGAGCGCAGTATCCTTGTTGTGCACACATACATACACACATATATTACATTTTATGGCGCTAAAACTTTCTTAACGACTGGTAAACATTTTTCCAAAAATTCGTGAGCATCAACTAATTTTATGCAGCATGGGATGCTCTTTGGCATGGGTACATATAAACTTTCTATAGGCTGCTGCATGCCCAGGTTTATTTCATTTGCGCTATGTTGTACACCAGTCTCCGATACAAATTTAACTCGACGCTTCCATGCTGCAAAACCAACTTGTGTTTCGTTATTTTTGCAAATATGTACAATATATGGGCTTTCCAATCAGTTGGAGGGAGCTTTTACGCCATGGGAGAACATGCATGAGAAGAACCATTCTGCATATTGCTGTGCGCCTGGGCGAAAGGCAACACAAACAACGCATTCGAAGGAGCGACAATGTGTTTGTGTGCCATAACCATTTGCAAACGACCACGCGTCGTCACTAAGCCAGCTATAGATGCAGTGGCATACGAGTAAACGCCTCCGGTATGACATGGAATCGTATTTACGACACGGTATTTGTGGCAGTGTTGGCGGCTTTGATTTGGGCGGGAAACTGCATTTTAGCTCATAAATTTGCGTACACTAAATTTCTGTGTACTTATTTTTATCAGAAAGGTACTGTGGGGTATGCGTGGGTGGTGTGCAAAGTGTGCAAATATTTGTATTTCTGCAGCCACCAGAGAGTAATGCGGACAGTATGGCGGCAGCAAGAGTAATAGCAAAGGAAATGTAAACGGAAATGCGGTACGTAGCGAAGGATGGGAGAGGAAACGGTTTATAAAAAAGTTGCAAGCATTCGGTTTTTTCCAGTTTTTGTGTTGTACAACTTTGCATTGAGCGCACAATAAAAGTGAAGTTGGGCAAGCAAGACGACTGCGCTGGCAATGGAATGCAATTCAAAGCATTCAAAAGAGAGAATTGTTGAGTAGGTAGCGCTAAAGCGAAAAACTTTTTAATATCCGTAATTTTCACTACTCGTTTGAAGACTTTTTCCGTTTATCGGGTTTTTATGGCGTGTGCAAAGTATGAACAAGTTGTTGGTATTATTCGCGATAAAAACGAAATGCGCGTTAGAAGCTGATTCAGATAACAACAATACTCTGCTGTAATATTAAAGAAGAGACAACATAGAAAAGTATGTATGTGTGCGGTCATACTAGTTAAATATCGCGCTTGAAGAAAAAGAAAAAGTATTACAATTGATAGCCTGTATCATCAAAGACCTTGTCCATACTCTGTAGTTCTATTCGAAAGGCTATTCTAATCGAAGGTAAAAATCGGTAGTTAGCAGTTCAATCGAACTCACTCGTTACTAGTTGTTCGATCGAATTACGAGTTCCCTGCTTCACAAATTTCAAATTCATGTCGCAGTAGCGCAGTAGATGCGCATCTCGGGTACCTTGCGAACTCTTTCTGGGATAAAAAAGATTTTTAATAACCCCAGTTTTTTTATTATAAGACCTTTGGCTTATGCGTTCGAAAAGATTACAAAATTTTCTACAATTGCAAGGAGGGCGTATTATAAAGAACGATTCACCCGAAACCAAAGATATTTTCTTTCGGATAAAACTTCAAAGTAAGGGCCCTTATATTTTGATTACTTTAGTCAGCAGTCCCTTGTACTAAACCTGAAAGCTACCCTGAATGTCACACTAAAGCTGTTTAGATTTTTTTCAAGCGACAGAATCTGCAGGACAGATTTAGTCTAAACCATATCACTACACAACTAGTTCTAGCTCAAAACCCAAGCAATGCTTCAAACTGTCTACTTTTACATGGCGATGTTATTGGCGTTAGAAATTGTATACCAGTCCATTCATTGATAACTTGCTCCTAACCTTCTCCATTCAGGCAGTTTTAAGGTAGCTTCGTTTTCTAAGAAATTGTACTTGTTGTAACCTAGTGAATACCGTTAAACGTTACTTCAAACGATTATTAAACGTTACTAAATGATTTGACAACTCATACATTAATTTGACAACGCTGAACATACATGACACCTACATAAACGTTATATTTTAAAAACCCCTATTCATGCACAAATACAACACCTTGGCAGCAGTTTTTTCCCTTTTTTACTAAACTACATCCATTGTATTTCCACTAAAGCGGTGATATAATTTTTTTTTCCACATTCAAATCGTGTTTAACAAATACAACCAATTTAATTCCAGGATACATGATTTTTCATTGGAAGTGCTCAAATGTGCCAACAAATTTTACACACCCTTCATCTGCCGCTCATATTTCGCTACCGCACACATCCCCTACCACGTCTGGCACTGAACAATTAACTGTCACCCTAATTCGGCTATTACAATGTTGAGCGCTGAAATGCTGCACAAAAATTAAGGAGTTGTTCTGGAAAATTTAGTATTCGCAAATGAAAGTAATGTAAGAACATATGGATGTATGTATGTATGTATGTATGTATGTATGTAGGTACATTTGTATGGTTAAATGTAGGTAACTGAAAAATTGCGAAAAAGTGTTACTGACACTTTAATGGTTATTCTTCTTATCCTTTAATGGATTTTATTTGCAATTGTGTATTTAATTGGTTCCAAAACCTTTAATTAGATTAAATCCACGGTTGGTGTGAGATGTCGTTAAATTGAATTAACTAGCAAAGATGAGTACTCGGAAGAATACACTTAAAAGCAGAAATGGAATTATAGTTCGTTCGAATTTCACTGGTCTAGTCTAAATACTTTCAGAAATATGGGACTATGAGAAATTCCAGTTATATGGAGTGCCACGCCCCCTTTTTCGTTATCTACAGTTTTCATGCAGGTGTTAGAGATTGATCTCATGTAGCCCCATACCATTGGTCTAACCTAAATACTTGAAGATTTATGGACTATGAAAAATTCCATTTGTATTAGAAGTGCCCCGCCCCCTTGTGTATTTAATTGGTTCCAAAACCTTTAATTAGATTAAATCCACGGTTGGTGTGAGATGTCGTTAAATTGAATTAACTAGCAAAGATGAGTACTCGGAAGAATACACTTAAAAGCAGAAATGGAATTATAGTTCGTTCGAATTTCACTGGTCTAGTCTAAATACTTTCAGAAATATGGGACTATGAGAAATTCCAGTTATATGGAGTGCCACGCCCCCTTTTTCGTTATCTACAGTTTTCATGCAGGTGTTAGAGATTGATCTCATGTAGCCCCATACCATTGGTCTAACCTAAATACTTGAAGATTTATGGACTATGAAAAATTCCATTTGTATTAGAAGTGCCCCGCCCCCTTTCTGCTTATACCCAGTTTTCATGCAGATATTTTTCAATGGTCAAATACTTCCAAAGATATGAACTATGAAAAGTTCCATTGGCATGGGAGGTGCCATGACCCCTTTTTGTTATCTCCTTTTTCATGCTAATACCCGATTTCAAAAAGTGATAGTTAATAGGAAAGTGACTTACTTTATACAAAGTCTTACCAAATTTCAGTAGTCTAGCGATAATAGTTGCATAGATAGGGGGTATGAAAGATCCGATTTGCATGGGAGGTGCCACGCCTCCTTTCCCGATTTCAAAGAGGGATAGGTATTAGGAAAGGGACTTACTTTATACACCGCAAATTAAGTAGTCTAGCATTAACATCTCCAAAGATAGTGAGTATGAAAGTTCCAATTTGTATGGGATGTGCAACGCCCCCTTTTCCGATGCCAAAAAAAAAATTACGTAAGAACCATGCCATGGCTATGTACCTGACCTGTTTTTAAGTTTGGTTAAAAATACGTCCACGCGTTTGAGCGTCAAGTCACGACACGAAAAAAAAATGTTTACTTCTTATAATATGTATAGATTCTTCAACGCAAGTCTATCTATAAAAGGCAATCACTTTTTCTGCAGCAAAAATATTAAATGCTCCTCGTATCGTATCTTTTTCTGGGAAGTATAGGCGTTAAGTTTGTTTCAAAATTGAAAAATGCTGTAAATCTAAAACTTGCATACTCATTGAGGAGTCGATCATTAACCTCCCGATAAGCGCACTGTTACAGTCCCATCGGTTAAGTAGGAATATGTCTAGCTTTGTCGAATACTGGCCCATTGTAAAATTGTACAACTTTACAATGTACTGGATTGCAACTTTGCAGTAACTAAAAGAAAGAATTTATTTTTTCATTGTTGAGGGTTTAAGGTCCGATTAAGAAACCAAGTGTTTTTAATTGCGGTTACCGACGTTAAGAGTATCGCTTCAAAATTATCTATAACCAAAAACGTGGAAGCATTTAATAAGCATTACAAATATTTCGATCTGTACCTATTTTGGTAATTTACAATCAGATTCACAAAGTGGAATATTTTCATACAGTATTCACTTGTTCGCATTTTGTTGCCCAAAACAGTTGTTTGAGAGGGCAGTCTACACCCTCTCTTCATATACATACATACATATCGCACCCTAAATACAAAAGGGTCACAACTCAAAAAAATTTCAGGTGGTTTTTTCGACATTTATCCTTTCACAAACGCTTGATCAACTATAACAGCCGATTTTTTTCTTAATGATTATCATCTTCAACTAAACGGCTACCGTCCTACTTGGTTTTAAAAAAATAGAGCTAAGCTAGCGCTATCTAGAAGCGTTCAAAGCAAAGAACCTCTAATTTTGAGTTGTGACCCTTTTGTATTTAGGGTGCGATATGTACAAATGTAAGTACTCCTGGTCCACATTACCTTTTGCAAAATTTTAAAGTATTTGGTGCTTTCCTTGTTTCAGTTATTTTACTAAATTCAAGTTTACAACTAGAATGATAGTTTTTGTATTGAAAAGTTGTCTCTTTCAGTTATTTCTTAAATTTCCTAAGGCCGTGTGCAAATTGCATATATTTTACTCAGAAAAAGAATTAGTTGAAAAATTTGCGGTGCTGTACAAATGTTTCCCCCTTTGCTGTGCCAAATGGAATGGTAAATTTTGACAGCTGAGAAAAAGCATGTTTAACACCGGTTAGCGGTTACCGGCCTTTAAAAAACAGCAAACTTTCACTTCTGTGGGGATATCTTTATCCTATCTCCAAAACCAAAGTAATTATTTGGAATTTTTCACTAGAGTGCTTTGAAAGCTAAAGTTGTGTTATATATATATGGAATTGAGGTATGTGTTGTTTTTTTTTTTCTCTAAAATCTATGTATAAAAAAGTAAGATAAATTTCAGCAGAGCCTTGAAACTTTGTGTAGAACCACAGACATGTGACGAGAAAGTTGACATGATTTAAATAAATAAGAAAGTTTTGAAAAAGAATAGCCGGAACTACCAGTTAATTCATATAAAGTAAAATTATAAGAAGGTTCAGTAGCTAATAGCTTTGTTCGCGTACAAAACTTGCAAAACGTGTAAGTAAAGAGAGAATGACGTAAAACTCTCTTGAAACGCAAAAAGTAAAAGGTTTCAAGCGAACAGGAGTCAGTAAAGACTTGCAGTAAAAGCAGCTGTTGACATTTAGATTGGTTAAAAGTTAAAATTTTTTAATTTTTGTTGTTGCTTTCCCTTGTCACGTTCAGCTGTTTTCACTTACAACTTCGACGGCGTGGAATTACCACAGTAAACACTTGTAGCTCTCTCTGTCAATGAAATGTCAAAATGCGCTTTCTCGCTGCAAGTGTTTTGTGTAAGCAAACACTTTCTAAATAAAAAATTTATAAAATTTTTTAACATTTTAATGTACGCAAACAAAGCTAATGTACATAAGTGGGCGCTGTCAAATCGATGGTATGTAATTTACCACTGTGCCTGCTTGTAAAATGCTTGAGTTTAACGTGTTTTAATTGATTCAGAATATTCAGAAAAAGTGATGCATTTTAAGACCAGACAGCGAGTTATCAATACGAAGCCGTTATGCCAGTAAAATTAAATTGCCTTGCAAGTTAAACGCCAATTTAAACATTTTTTCTAACTTAACCTACCAACACAATATCGTAGACATACCTAAATATGTAAGTATGAAACATATAATCAATTTAAACAGCAATTAGTAGAAGCTTAACCGCAGTAGCTGCTAAAAAATTAAAAAAAAACGTTACGTATAATCAAGATAACAGCTGTTAAGAACAGTTAACAAATACATTAGTGCATATGGGCCTGCATATGTATGTATGTGTGAGAGCAAGGATAAAAACGAGAGCACAAAAGTAAATTCGTAAGAGAAAGAAAGACAAGCTGAGCAAACGAATGATTTTAACTCAGCCGAGGGAGGCCGTTCTGTTAGAGTAAATGTTAACAACAGCACGTTTGTCTGCATGTAGTCTGCTAACGTCATGCTAATAAAACAACACAAAAAAGGACACTTTTCTGGCTTCAGAGCATAAAAACAAGAAAACCATCTTACATACTTAAAGCAAGTCCTTTAACACAAATGTGACATACATACACACATACATACATAGTAAGTGCAATAGCACGTGTATGGTAGTAAATTCCATAAAAGAAGAATCTGTGTAGAGTGCAAACAGTTGGTGACTTTATATTCTATGAGAGCGTCATGACATCGCACGTATCCTTTTTTCATATACACTAATTGACATACATACATATGTACATACATACACATATATGTAGACACGTTTGTATGTATGTATGTTAGCATAACAAGCGGCGCAATTCAAGGCGGACAATGAGCGTTGACGCTCTCATGCCATGAACGACAACCCTCGCGCGATTTAGTGATTGTCAGAAATTACTTGTGGCGGAAATATTTAATGATCCTTTTTGACTTAATTCCAGCAAATTTCAATACATTTTGTGCTTGTTAGTGTTGTTTGTATTTTCATGTACTAGCTTGGCACTTCCACGGCGACGACGACTACGTACACTTTAGATTTCATTACATTTTCTTTTGTCTACGATTTCATTTAATTTTTTGAATTTTAGCGGCAGGACAATGCATATTGCGAGTGGGGGAGTGAAGAGCGCAGAGGAGAGAGTGTGAAAACAGGACGCATGAATGTTGTTCATATTAGGGAGGGGAGCAAGTTAGAATTAAATGGCAGATGAAATTACGTGAGCAACGGCACTAAGGAGAAAAAGGTGCATTAAAAAAACATGAACGAACTTGTATGCATAAAATATTGTAACGATAATTACATACAAACAACCTTGTTATGAAAAATGTAGCAAGAAAGCACTGCCGTAAAATGATTTTATGAAGTTAGTTAAGGAAGAATGGATAGGCAGTTTGGGAGAGGGCTTATGGCGGGCAACTACGAGAGCGAGTAACGACACAAGTAAATACAGATCATTTATGTATAATCCAAACATAACTAAATATGTAGGTTTGTTTCTCGCAGACGAAATCTTTTCCAGTCACGCCCCCGGTACGTAAAACTGATTAGAGAGCATGTATCTAGAGCTCTTTCATGTCTATTGGGGGACTCAGGCTATCCTTTCCCTGTAAAAAACGTTGGAGTGTCGAAGTACTCCAACACTTATCCTCATTCATATAAAAAGGTGGTCCAATTTATAAAGCCATGTCCGGTGATTGGATCACCTAATCCATGTCGGAGCACCCCGCTAAATAGTCTATGGAGCACCTACGTGAGAGTACTTTGAAAATTCTGCCAAAGATTATTTTATAGAGTACTCTGCAGTAAAGCAATAGAGGGACTAGCTGTTCTTTTTAAGGACCACATATTCCCACACTCGCTTTGCTATTGAATACTCCATAGAGTAATCCAATGGGAGTATTTTGAGAGTACTCTTATGTACGTAGTCTTTAGAGTATTCAAAAGCAAAGAAATGGAGTACTCCGAGTTGGATTAGGTGATCCAATTACCATACTTCGCCATGTAAAATTGGACCACCTTTTTTTTATATAAAAAGGGAATAAGTATTGGAGTACTCCGATACTCCATAAGGAGTACTCTATGGAGTATGGAACGGATTATTTCGGTTTTTTGCAGGGTTGTACTTGTGGAAGTCATTCGTCAAGTAATAAAAAACTTTATTATGGAGTCTTAAAGTCAAGGCGCAAAGAGCGTGCCCTTCGACACAGCGACAAAAATTAAGCGTTCCACAACAAGCTGCAAAAACGGGGCCTTATGCCAGAGAAGATATTGACAGGCATTTCAATCTCTGACAATACAGGCACGGGCACTGTATAAGTACAGTCGTATGAGTATTACGCTGAGGGAAGAAGTGATCGTCAAAATTGCATAAGCTCTTCGATGATATCCTATGGCCCAATCTCTATCATTGACCCTAACTCCATCATATATTCACATGCATTTCAAACATCGTCAGATTCCATTAACAAATTTTAATTGACTTCCAAAGCCTTCGGAGAGTATTTTTGTCCCCAAAAACAACAACAACAGCTCATTGAGTAATTGTGTTAACTCATTGTCCTAATACCGGTCACGGCACTGGCTCACGATATCAGCGCCCAAAAATTGTGCGGCCACATACAAATGTTCCTAACATTTGTTCCCATAACCTCGCAGACCTTTTAAAAGCTCGGAAAATTCTACCCACTGCATTTTTTACATTTTGTATTAAAAGTCATATCCGCTAAACTTTTCATAAATAATTTTATTCATACCATGCATTTAAGAAAAAATATCCTATGAAATCGATAAACAAGGATATGATTAGAACTTTTATCATCACCAATGAAATATGCAATCAGCTGACTGTCTCAGTGTTTTTCCACCACACATCATTGGTGAATTTCCGGTAATTCTTGCTTACAGAATGCCAAAATCGTCACAAGTCACAAAAATTGTCTCTAATGAAAAGTCTCAAATTTAGTGACAGAGAGGAGATTATCACCCCTATTGCGAGTGTCGATTTGCAGTAGAATAGAATTTTTTCGATTGAGTCGATCGTATATTTTTTTTGGTATTGTTTAACTTGATCAAAGGAAAACTGCATGTTTTTAATGTAATTTAATTTGTTTGCCAATAAATTAATTTTTTTTCATTTTATTAGCACTTTTTTCGACACTCCAATGAACGCAAAAACGATGTAGAAAGTTGATCGATTGGGCATTCACAGTCGCTCGTTGATAGATCGGGTTGGCACTCGCAATTGCTCGATGATCGCTAACCGCTTAATAGTCGATTATCTATTCGTGTTCGACACTCGCAATAGGGGCGTGAGTTAGGAAGACAGCTATTAGTTTCTCAATTTAATTGGGTGGAAATTTCTAAAATGGATCATTTAAAATCGTGCCAAATTATTTCGAAAGAACATGTGGAAATTTCCCATCGCTCGTATTGATGCGTAACGCAATATTTACTTCTATTAATATGCGAACATCTGTGCATATGTACTTACATTGTATATATGCATATAAGGGCGGGTCGATTTAAAAGTAGCTCGTATTCTAGGGATGAAAATAGAAAACTTTGCCGAAGGAACCATACCTCTAAAACGAATTCCGATGTCCCCCAATTTGGGTCGAACTTTTGTGTAGGTATCATTTGTAGTCCTAAGAGAAGCCCCAAAATGTCACGCATACGCCATGGCCCCCTACTCAAAAGTTCGACCCAAAATGGGGGGGGCATCAGAATTCGTTTTAGAAGTATGGTTCCTTCGGCAAAGTTTCTTATTTTGATCCCTAGATTATGATTTTCACAGAGCAATGGGCGATTTTTTTGCCTCCCCACAAATCGAACCGGCCTAATGTATACATATGTATGTATGTACATACATATGTATATGCCCAGTTGTAAGTTTGCTTTTGTTCGTATTCAAAGATGCCAAGTCCCAAGAGCATATGCACAACTCCAATTCACAATTTGATATGTTCTTTTATAACTACACTAAGGTGCAAAAGAATTGTTGAAAAGGATTTTTAGAAAATATCAACATAAACTAGATTTAAAATATTTACTAAAATGTGTCCAAAGAAAAAAAAAAAGAAATAAAAAATCAGGACATGAAACTATTTTTCTGAATAGTCTGTGAGGAATACCGAAATGCAGCGCCAACAGGTTAGGGGATTAAAAGGTGCTCGAGGTAGGTATGCCTGTCGTAAAGGAGTGCAACTTGTTGGTTGATCTATGCTTTTGGATTACCAATATTTTGCTTTACAGAAGAAAGGGGTGACATAACCTGGAAGGTTGCACTGGCCATATCAAATAGTTACCTCGGTAGTCGATCTAGTACCGCAAGCTGCTAGTATCGGATCCTACCGGTTTCATATACGGCAAAGGACTATCAACATCGGTACACTCTCCAGAACCATGACATCAATAGAACCTACTCTTCCAACACGAGTTTTACTTTGGCTTCACCCTATTTAAGCTGTTAGAGTCATTGGACTTCTATTAAAAGGAGAATCGTGTCCATCAGGCCAGGTGAGCCAGTGTTAAGAGAACATATCTATCCAGATACCAGATGCCGCAGTCAGAGTAGAGCATTGATTTTGCTGCTTCTGTTTTCCACAACTCTGTATATACATATTCAATTTTTGTTATGCATGTGTGGGAGCTCCTGCTGCGTCCAATGTTTCCAACGCAATGACGACATTGTTTGCACATTTATATAACCATATTTTTTTTGTTTCTTATTTCCACCGCCCCTCAACTAATATGTTCATCCTTCCAACATTCTCATCTTGCCCATTGTTTGTGCTTTGTTTTACTCCATTTTGATAATTTTTTTGTTCGACTTTTGTTTTTATTTTTATTAAAACTTTTTTTT
>CATOCK010000048.1:0-38105 GCA_951509765.1 Sphenella marginata
AGATAAGTAAAAAGGAACCTGCGTACAAAGTTTCATTGAGATATCTCAAGATTTACTCAAGTTATCGTGTTCACAGACGGACGGACGGACGGACATGGCTCAATCAATTTCTCTTTTCCTCCTGAACATTTTGATATACATAAGTCAATATCTATCTCGATTCGTTTATGCCGTTACATACTACCGTTAGGCGAATGAAGTTAATATACCTTGTGTGCGAAGCACTACTAGGTATAAAAAGGCAGTAGGGTGTTAACTACTTGCCCGTAAATCTTGCTTGTTTGTTATTCGATTTGCGTAATTTTTGGCAGGAGTATACTACATATTATTGGGAACCCTCTCATAAAATTTCATTGAAATACATTCTTGAAATTCCAAGCAATCGCTTTTGAAAATAGCAGAGCTTTTATGCTAAAAAGTGGGCGGCGCCATGCCTACTTCACCAAAATCCACAAAATTTTTATACAGTTCAGTTTTGCTTAAAAGGCTTATTATGTGTGTAAAATCTTATTTATATAACTTATACAATTATTGAAATATCGCGATTTTAAATTTACGAAGAAATTTTTTAGAACTGTGTTCAAAAAGTGGGCGTGTCCGTTCTCCGATTTTGTTTATTTTTACAGCAAAGAGTAAGCTTTATATGCTGAACACTTTCTCTAAATATCGTTTCAATAAGTCAATTTTTACCGGAGTTATTGCATGGAAAGTTTTGTGGAATAATCCCCCATAAAGGGGCGGGGCCACGCCCATTTTCCAAAAATTTTGTGCTTTCGACTTTCTTTGCCCACGAACACTTCAGAGGTGAAATAGAAATTATATACAGCTAGTTTAAGCAAAGTTATAGCATTTTCAATATATCTATGATCCTTTTCAAAATCTTTCGTATAAAATTGGGCGTGGACCTAACCCGATTTCGCTAATTTTTTTTCGAAATATTGCCTGTATTAATATATATATGTGTGCTGAATTTTATTTTGCTATCTTGAGCGGTTTTTGATTTATGATTAATAATATTTCCAAATTTGACTATATCAAAAGTGGGCGGTGCCACGCCCCTTTTTAAAAATTTCTTCAAAAATGTATTTGTTGCCTTAACGCTAAAGTGCACACCAAATATTATCCTTATAGGTGTATTATGTACTGAATAATCACTCTTTTTGTATTTTCCAAAATATTATATATATGGAAAGAGGGCGTGGCTTTTAACCGATTTTGCCTATTTTCAATAGCGCTCGGAGATAAGTGAAAAGGAACCTACATACCAAATTTCATTGAGATATCTCAAGATTTACTCAAGTTATCGTGTTTACAGACGGACGGACGGACGGACGGACATGGCTCAATCAATTTCTCTTTTCCTTCTGAACATTTTGATATATATAAGTCAATATTTATCTCGATTCGTTTATGCCGTTACATACTACCGTTAGGCGAATGAAGTTAATATACCTTGTGTGCGAAGCACTACTAGGTATAAAAAGGCAATAGGGTGTTAACTACTTGCCCGTAAATCTTGCTTGTTTGTTATTCGATTTGCGTAATTTTTGGCAGGAGTATACTACATACTATTGGGAACCCTCTCACAAAATTTCATTGAAATACATTTTTGAAATTCCAAGCAATCGCTTTTGAAAATAGCAGAGCTTTTATGCTAAAAAGTGGGCGGCGCCACGCCTACTTCACCAAAATCCACAAAATTTTTGTACAGTTCAGTTTTGCTTAAAAGGCTTATTATGTGTGTAAAATCTTATTTATATAACTTATACAATTATTGAAATATCGCGATTTTAAATTTACGAAGAAATTTTTTAGAACTGTGTTCAAAAAGTGGGCGTGTCCGTTCTCCGATTTTGTTTATTTTTACAGCAAAGAGTAAGCTTTATATGCTGAACACTTTCTCTAAATATCGTTTCATCATATTTATTTATTTCATATTATTTATTTATTTATTTATTTATTTGTTTATTTGTATGCTTATAATTCAGTACAAAGATTTAATCTTATATAACAGCACTGAATAGTATTATAGTCATATTAAAAATAAAAAATATTATGCCAAAAAAATAAATATAATAATAAAATAAAACTAAGACAACAACTTAGATTTAATTTACAATATAAAATATTAAAAAACAGATAACAAAAAGTCAAGAGTTTAAGTTTTAAAGTTAAAAATATAACAGTGATGTTTAACAGTGTTATTTAAAATGTTCATATATTAACTTTTTAAATTGCATTGCGTTGCTGACTAATTGCAAGTAAGGGGGTAATCGATTCCAAATTCGTATAGCGTTTATATAGAAATGTTGATCTGAAAAAGCAGTGTTATGTTCTATTTGAATAATACGGTTTCCTCTTTCTGACCTGAAGAAGTTTAATTTTTGGTAAAGATAATGCGGCTGTTGTGTGTATATTATTCTATGAAGGTAAATTACAGTTTTACAATTTAAAAGATTCTCGAAGGTAACACCAAAAATAAGTTTGGAGTAATGAGATATTCGGTCAAATCGACGTATGCCAAATATATATCTTGCAATACCATTAAAAGCCACGTTTAATTTCCGCCTACTGGTTACGTCACAGCTAGAAAACAATTCACAACCATATAGTAACGTCGGTATTAGGTATGATTTAGCCAGAAGCATTCTGACTTCAAGTGGTATGAACCATTGGCTACACCATAAACTTCTTAACATCCCGTATACTTTGCCGGTTGTGATGATAACGTGATCATTCCAGTGAAGGTGTTTATTATATGTGATACCAAGATTTTTTACTTTATCCACGTATTCAATTTTAGACTCACCCAGAACTAAATCGGGAAAAGATGTTACAATTTGTGTTTTTTTGGTTACCAACATATATTTGGATTTGCTTGGATTGAGACATAAGCCGTTAGTTGCAGCCCAAGTTCTTACATTATCCAAGTCAACATTAATTTTACGTACGCAGTCATCGAACTCTGATGCTTTGCAGCTTATATAGAGTTGTACATCATCAGCATACATTTGAACATTACAGTATTGTAACTGACCCGGAAGATCATTTGCATAAGCCGAATAGAGTAATGGGCCTAAAATAGATCCTTGAGGGACACCTCTTGTAAGGTCGACACTACTGGACTTTTTACTCCCATGAAAAACTGATTGTGATCTGCCTGTTAAATAAGAAGTCATCAGTTTCGCAGCTGTAGACGAAAAATTAAGTAACCTGGTCAGTTTTAATACTAGAATTTCGCTATTAACGGTATCAAAAGCCTTTGAGTGGTCCAAGAGAATAAGAAAAGATATTTTATCATTATCAATTTGTGATCTTAAATATTCCGTAACATCAATCAGAGCAGTTACACAACTATGTTGTGGTCGAAAGCCAGATTGTCTAGGAGTAAGCAAATTGTTGTCCTGAAAATATTTGCTGATTTGCTTATGCATTAAGCGTTCAAGTATCTTAGACAGAAAGGGAAGTATAGCAATTGGCCGAAACTCAGTGTCTGTTTTGGGTATAGGTATGATTTTAGCATGCTTCCATAGAGTAGGATAATCTGATTTGGTTATTATAGAATTAAACAGGTGAGTGATATATGGTAAAATTGCAGGAAATAAAATTTTTGTAAATTTTGGATGGACTCCATCAGAGCCAATAGCATTGGACTTAATGCTTAAAAAACTTTGAAATATTTCAACCTCAGTAAAACATCTAAAATAAAATGAATTTTGGTCATTTAGAGTGGCATGGTTCTTGTAATAAGTAACATCAGCCGTAGACGATGGTAGGTTCGTAAATTTGCAGTTTAAATCATTAACATCTAAATCCTCTGAACTGTCTACTGCTTTTCCAATGATTCCAACCTTACGTATTTCGTTCCATCTTGCCTTACTATCTAGACAGTTTTCAAATTGTGTTTTATAGTATAATCTTTTGGCAGTTTTAATACTTGTGTTAACTTTATTTCGCATAGTGCGAAAAGCAGAAAGTAGTTCAGAGGTTTTAAACCTCTTCCATCTTGCATAAGCTATATTACGTTGTTCAAGTAAACATTTAATTTCAGACGTAAACCAAGGATTGTAATTTGTTGTTTTCCTTTTTGTTTTCATTGGAACAAATTCTTCGAAAAGTTGTTCAATATTTTCTTGGATAAACTGAAGTTGATCATCTACGGACGGCATATAGTATGTGCAACCCCAATCAACATTTGAAATTTTATCGTATAAAGCAGACAGATCTATATTCTTAAAATCCCGATATCTATAGTTTTCATTAACCTTTTTTAATTTAAAATCGTAGGTTAGAAATAGGAGATCATGTTTAGAAAACACGGGGGCAGATATTTGCTCAAACAATAGAATTTTTGACAATGTATTGGTAAAAAATATATCGAGAAGCGAATTTGAGTTAGAGGTGTAGTGTGTAGGTAAGATTTTATTAACAACATCTAGGCCAATATATTTCATTTCATCTGAGAATGAAGAATCTACGAGAATGTTGCTATTAAAATCACCTGATATTATAATACTATTATATCCCACTGTGATGTTGGACAGCTCCGAGAAAAATACCTCTGAATTAATATTTTTGTTTGGCCTATATACATTGCCAATCAGTAATTTTTCGTTTCCATTATATAATTCCAAGAAAATGAATTCAATTTGGTCACCTTCTTTTGATTTTGCTTTGAGTTTGCATTTAATATTATTTTTAACATAGATGGCAACACCGCCAGCTTTTTTGTCCTTTTTACCATTTTTTTGCTTTCTATCAGCCCTGAAGAGTTTGTATCCCTGCAATTTATAGCATACATCATCGACTTTGTCATTAAACCATGTTTCAGAGACACACACTATCTCCACATTGGAGCACTCGAAAATATGACGAAACTCATCTATTTTAATTTTTAAACTTTGAGCATTAATATGAACAACGCTTAAGCCAATTTTAAGTTTATTAAAAACGCGAACCATGCTATATATATTGAATTTGGAATATACCCTCGTATTATTTAAATTGCTCAACATGAGATAAAGAACGGATTGCGACGCAAGCAAATGTCTTTTGTACATTAAATTTGGTTTCATGTTTAGTATTACGACAATTGGTTGTATTACAAAGAAATTTTAATAGAAATATTAGATGTGACAAAATTAGTTTTGATGGTAATTTTAGATATGGAGGTCGAGTGGCCAAATACAAGTATAAGGGGGGAAAAAATAATAGAATATTGAAACTGTAAAACAGAAGTAACTTAATATACAGCCTAAATATTACCATCTTGCGGACGAAATAAGTTATAAACATCACCGATCGTGTTAAGACGGTAAGGCTCATCGGACTGGTTGAATTTGGCATACACAACACCACGTGTTGTGAAAACTGAGGCCAGCTTTCTTTCCTTCCAGAGCTTGACAGCTTCAATATATACTCCAAAATTCCGAGGTGTTAAGTTCTCCTTTACTCTAAAAGGGATATCCGATGCAATTCCGATGTCATTCAAGCGTAACGGGCCTTTGCGTGATCGAGTTAGTCTTGAAATTGATTTTAACAAGCCGTTTCTTTCAAATGGGGTTCCGAGTCTAACGATTATTGCAGGATCAGTATTATTCATGCCAGATTTATTTTTCTTAAGCCGAAATATTGACTTTACTACTGGACGTTTAAAATTAATTGTTTCACAAAGCTTGTTAAAAATTTGATTTACATCGTCATTTTCATGTACAGGTACACCATATAGTCGTATATCACAGGCAACTGCAGCATTTTCTTGCTTGTCGAATACATTCTTTAGATCAATTAGTTCTTTCTGAATATATGAGACATTTGCTGCGACTGACTCCAATTGAAGGACTCTTTCTTTAACATCGTTTAGCTCATTTTTATAGCCTTCAAGCTTTTGTTCAACCGCACTGAGTGCCACGCTTATTCTTTGCTCAAGTCTATCTTCATGTTCCCGAAACATACGTTGAATGAGCGTTTGCAAATTTTCTGTTAGATCTGCGCTCAGCTTATCAAAACGTTTATCCATTGTTGTTATTATTTTTAATGGAGATTCAACGTTAGTTAAACGAGGTGATTTTGCTATACTTTCACTTATGGAATTATGCAATACGTCTCTTACTCGTTTGTTTGTAAGATTATTAGCATTATTATCGTTATTTACTGTGTTACCGTTGTCTATTTTTGATGTAACATTGACCATTGCTGAAGCATCCACTTGCTGATTTTTTGTTGCGGCTTTTCTATTGTTTCTCATGTTTTGGTATTTATCCAATGAGGTGGCAGCACAATATGTAAGTCTCCGGCAGGGATATCCAGGACACAAACCAAGATCAGATGTTAACTGACAAACAGATGGCGCAGGACACCAGAACACCGATATCAGATTCTCGTAGTTGTTGTTGCTACGTCGAGACAGCTGATGTGCCAACACAAGAAAAAAAAAGCAGGAGCACTGTTGAAAACACTTCTTTTTATATAAATACGTCCGCCGGAGCAAATTTTTGATGCTGAGGGTAATTTAATGCACTTTAATTTTGTGAAATTAGCTTTATTTTGTCTAATTGGCTTTTAAGTAAGCTGAGAAAGCAAAAAAACTCAATATAATAACAAGAGCACCACAAAACTTATACAATTATTGAAATATCGCGATTTTAAATTTACGAAGAAATTTTTTAGAACTGTGTTCAAAAAGTGGGCGTGTCCGTTCTCCGATTTTGTTTATTTTTACAGCAAAGAGTAAGCTTTATATGCTGAACACTTCCTCTAAATATCGTAAGTCAATTTTTACCGGAGTTATGGCATGGAAAGTTTTGTGGAATAATCCCCCATAAAGGGGCGGGGCCACGCCCATTTTCCAAAAATTTTGTGCTTTCGACTTTCTTTGCCCACGAACACTTCAGAGGTGAAATAGAAATTATATACAGCTAGTTTAAGCAAAGTTATAGCATATTCAATATATCTATGATCCTTTTCAAAATCTTTCGTATAAAATTGGGCGTGGACCTAACCCGATTTCGCTAATTTTTTTTCGAAATATTGCCTGTATTAATATATATATGTGTGCTGAATTTTATTTTGCTATCTTGAGCGGTTTTTGATTTATGATTAATAATATTTCCAAATTTGACTATATCAAAAGTGGGCGGTGCCACGCCCCTTTTTAAAAATTTCTTCAAAAATGTATTTGTTGCCTTAACGCTAAAGTGCACACCAAATATTATCCTTATAGGTGTATTATGTACTGAATAATCACTCTTTTTGTATTTTCCAAAATATTATATATATAGAAAGAGGGCGTGGCTTTTAACCGATTTTGCCTATTTTCAATAGCGCTCGGAGATAAGTGAAAAGGAACCTACATACCAAATTTCATTGAGATATCTCAAGATTTACTCAAGTTATCGTGTTTACAGACGGACGGACGGACGGACGGACATGGCTCAATCAATTTCTCTTTTCCTTCTGAACATTTTGATATATATAAGTCAATATTTATCTCGATTCGTTTATGCCGTTACATACTACCGTTAGGCGAATGAAGTTAATATACCTTGTGTGCGAAGCACTACTAGGTATAAAAAGGCAATAGGGTGTTAACTACTTGCCCGTAAATCTTGCTTGTTTGTTATTCGATTTGCGTAATTTTTGGCAGGAGTATACTACATACTATTGGGAACCCTCTCACAAAATTTCATTGAAATACATTTTTGAAATTCCAAGCAATCGCTTTTGAAAATAGCAGAGCTTTTATGCTAAAAAGTGGGCGGCGCCACGCCTACTTCACCAAAATCCACAAAATTTTTGTACAGTTCAGTTTTGCTTAAAAGGCTTATTATGTGTGTAAAATCTTATTTATATAACTTATACAATTATTGAAATATCGCGATTTTAAATTTACGAAGAAATTTTTTAGAACTGTGTTCAAAAACTGGGCGTGTCCGTTCTCCGATTTTGTTTATTTTTACAGCAAAGAGTAAGCTTTATATGCTGAACACTTTCTCTAAATATCGTTTCAATAAGTCAATTTTTACCGGAGTTAGTGCATGGAAAGTTTTGTGGAATAATCCCCCATAAAGGGGCGGGGCCACGCCCATTTTCCAAAAATTTTGTGCTTTCGACTTTCTTTGCCCACGAACACTTCAGAGGTGAAATAGAAATTATATACAGCTAGTTTAAGCAAAGTTATAGCATTTTCAATATATCTATGATCCTTTTCAAAATCTTTCGTATAAAATTGGGCGTGGACCTAACCCGATTTCGCTAATTTTTTTTCGAAATATTGCCTGTATTAATATATATACATATGTGTGCTGAATTTTATTTTGCTATCTTGAGCGGTTTTTGATTTATGATTAATAATATTTCCAAATTTGACTATATCAAAAGTGGGCGGTGCCACGTCCCTTTTTAAAAATTTCTTCAAAAATGTATTTGTTGCCTTAACGCTAAAGTGCACACCAAATATTATCCTTATAGGTGTATTATGTACTGAATAATCACTCTTTTTGTATTTTCCAAAATATTATATATATAGAAAGAGGGCGTGGCTTTTAACCGATTTTGCCTATTTTCAATAGCGCTCGGAGATAAGTGAAAAGGAACCTACATACCCAATTTCATTGAGATATCTCAAGATTTACTCAAGTTATCGTGTTTACAGACGGACGGACGGACGGACATGGCTCAATCAATTTCTCTTTTCCTCCTGAACATTTTGATATATATAAGTCAATATTTATCTCGATTCGTTTATGCCGTTACATACTACCGTTAGGCGAATGAAGTTAATATACCTTGTGTGCAAAGCACTACTAGGTATAAAAATGCACAGGGAGTAAAAAAAAAAAAATTTTCAGTATAAAAATTATAATGAGTGGCCTTGAGCTCACTTATAGTCATTCTACTTACATCTGTATTTGATTTTTACCTATGCCGCGAGGCAAAGTTTATCGAACGCCCTCACTACTGTCTTCCTACTAGGCGCTTCCTCGTCCTATATCTTAATTGTTCTCTCTACCTTTAAACATATAGTTATAGCCTATGCTGGGATAAAAATTCTTTGTGTACGTTGGATGCCTCCAAAGGACCCTCAGGCCCGTAGAAACTCATTCATTTTTGTTTATAACTAGTTGACCCCAGAAACTACGAAAATTGATTTTATTATTAAGTTCATGTTAAAACAAGTAAGGAAGTCTAAGTTCGGGTGAACCGAACATTAAATACCCAGCGTTAGTTTTCAGAAAGAGGGGGCGTGGTTTTCATCCGATTTCGCCAATTTTAAAAACCAATCTATTCCGAGCCTAAACAATAGCGAATTTGGTGGGCGCGGCCACGCCCCTTGCTTATAAAGCTTTAACCGCTTACAAGAGCCAAAAGTACTCAATCGATCTTTTCAAGGGTTATACCATGTCCCATATATAACTTTGGAAGAGAAGGCGTGCCACGCCCATAACTTTTAACGTATTTTGTGAAATTTTTGATATACGGATATATGTGTCCATTTATCAATATTTACATAATTTAAAAAAAGTGGGTGGTGGCACGCCCACGGATTTTATTATGTTGTTTGTCCCTATTTGAAGATCAGTTTTCATTGCAGATCTTTATGATACTTTCACAGTGGCTTGTTAATAGTGAAATGATATTTTGTTTATACACTTGTGGGCGGTGCCACGCCCATTTTCCAATATATTACCAAAAAACCTTTAAACATCACTAATAACATCATCAGGTGAATGAGTGTACTAAAGTTTAGCATTATATCTTTATCAGTTAAACAGATATTGCATATTCCGGTTTCCTAGCTCTCGTTTAGAGAACTTTAGTCCAAAAAGGGGCGTGGTCGTTCACCGCTTTTTCTTATTTTCTGCACATGCCTGGTACCTAGTTTAGTAAATCAATCTCACACCGTTCTAATTTAATAATTGAAGCGGTAGCGGTAGCTTTTCGTGTTAAATAGGTCACATTTACGAAATAAACAGTTGTGAATGTATAGATTATAATACATAAATGTCAATATCTGAGTGAATTACATCTTTTTATACCCAGCGTACTAGTACTAGGACAAGGGTATTATAACTTTGTTGGGATAACGGTAGGTTGTACAGGTATAAAGGAATCGAGATAGATATAGACTTCCATATATCAATATGATCAGGATCGAAAAAAAGATCGATTGAGCCATGTCCGTCCGTCCGTCCGTCCGTCTGTCCGTTAACACGATAACTTGAGCAAATAATGAGATATCTTCACCAAATTCGGCATGCGTACTTATTTGGGTTCAGAATAGATTGGTATTGAAAATGGGACTATGACCACGCCCCTTTTTCGATATCGAAAATTTCGAAAAACGTATAAAACGGGTTAATTCAATATTAGAAGCAGCTACAATGATAAAATTTGCAATATGTATTGATTTAGAAGTTCTAAGGCCGATTTTATCAAATTTTTTGAAAAGGGGTGTGGCACCGCCTACATATATTTGAAGAAATTTTAAAATTTTGACTCTTAATTACTTCAGAACAGTTTGTGCTAGTATAACGAAATTTTGTAGAGGGCATACTATTGTTGTGTTAAATTCAGATATAGAAAATAAACGAAATCGCTTAGCGACCACGCCTACTTTTTCATTTTTTATATTGAAAGGAGGTGGAAATATCGAAAAGTCCATATCTAGTTAACTGATACCGCTATAATAATATAATTTGGTACATACGTCAATTTTCCTATTCTTCACATTATTTTTGCAAAATTTTGGAAAGTGGGCGCAGCACTCAAGCAATTTTCAAATTCGACTGCTAATAACTTCAGAACGGTGTGAGATTGATTTACGAAACTAGGTACCAGGCATGTTATGTTTATATAGAGTACTACCACAGAAAACAAGAAAAATCGGTGAACGACCACGCCCTTTTTTGGACTAAAGTTCTCTAAACGAGAGTTAGGAAACCGGAATATGCAATGTCTGTTTAACTGATAAAGATATAATGCTAAACTTTAATACACTCATTCCCCTGATGATGTTATTAGTGATGTTTAAAGGTTTTTTGGTAATATTTTGGAAAATGGGCGTGGCACCGCCCACAAGTGAATACACAAAATATCAACATTTCACTATTAACAAGCCACTGTGCAAGTATCATAAAGATCTGCAATGAAAACTGATCTTCAAATAGGGACAAACAACATAATAAAATCCGTGGGCGTGCCACCACCCACTTTTTTTAAATTTTGTACATATTGATAAATGGACACATATCACAAATACCACATATCCATATTCACAAAATACGTTAAAAGTTACGGGCGTGGCACGCCTTCTTTTCCAAAGTTATATATAGGACATGGTATAACCCTTGAAAAGATCGATTGAGTACTTTTGGCTCTTGTAAGCGGTTAAAGCTTTATAAGCAAGGGGGCGTGGCCCCGCCCACCAAATTCTCTATTGTTTAGGCTCGGAATAGATTGGTTTTTAAAAATGGCGAAATCGGATGAAAACCACGCCCCCTCTTTCTGAAAGCTAACGCTGGGTATGACTTCCTGACTTGTTTTTATATAATACTGGCAGACCCGGCAGACGTTGCTCTGCCTGACCAGTGACATCCCTAGAAATAAATCTTCAAATATTTTTAACATTCCATTTATTGCAGTGCTTTAGGATATACAATATTTCTGGTTTTCCGTCTTTGGTATAAACAAATAAATTTTTTGGATGCCGTGCTCAAAAAACTGATCTTTTGAACTCAATGAGGATGATAAAAACCGTTATGCGCTGCTGAGCAGATGTATAGTTAGTATTTATTTAGTTCTATCCTATTCTATTTAGACTCTCCTTAAACATTGCTGTACACACTGATCACTTAACGCTACTTTCAAGTCGAATTAATAGTAGTGGGCTACTATTATGATTTTATGAAAATCCTTAATAGTCCGGATATATATAAATTGCAATAACAAAAAAAAAAAAACAAGTAAGGAAAGGGCTGTCTTCGGCTGTGCCGAAGGCTTTATTCCTTTCATGAATGCGCATAACTTTTTTACGTGTCCGATACTTACTTAAAATTTGTACAAACTCTTCAAACTGTGAATTTAAAGATACATATCCCAAACCAAACTTATCGGAACAATCGATTGTATGGGAGCTATATGTTATGTTCTTCAGATCTGGATGATTTTCCTTACATACGTTGCATAAATAATATGTAGCAAACCTGCAAAGTTTTACGTTTCTGGCTTTTGAATTGCAAGAGTTATAGGCCAAAACCCATTTATCGGAACAATCGATTGTATGGGAGCTAAATGTCATGTTGGGCCGATCTGGGTGATTTTCACTACGTGCGTTACATTTATAATATGTAGCAAACCTGCAAAAGTTTACGCTCCTAGCTTTTGAATTGCAAGAGTTATAGGCCAAAACCCATTTATCGGAACAATCGATTGTATGGGAGCTATGCGTTGTATTGGTCCGATCTTGCTGGTTTCGACAAATGATTAATCCTATGCAAAATGGCGCATACTTGCAAAATTTCATCGAGATATCTCTAAAACTGAGGGACTAGTTTGCGTTCAAACAGACGGACTTACGGACAGACGGACATGGCTAAATCAACTCAGCTCATCGCCCAGATCATTTCGGTATACCTAATAGTGGGTCTATTGGGTATTGGCTAAATCAACTCAGCTCATCGCCCAGATCATTTCGGTATACTTAATAGTGGGTCTATCTCTTCTTCATCCCATACTTACAAACATCGGACCAAAGTTATAATACCATTTCATGTTCATGAAAGGTATAATGAGGTGAATTCATTACGATTAATGAACATACGTTAAAATTTCACTAAAGCAAATACATTCAGGGATTCGTTATTGAAATATTTCTTAGCTTGTAGGCTTGGAACTTCCAACTTTTCCAAAAATATAATAAAATAAATATAGCCTATGCAATACCTATCGAAGCTTTTAACGTATTGGGGAAGTTTAAAAGAGATCGACCATAAACCTTGGACATAATTAAAGTACAAACAAATAGGCCCTAGAATGTATGGAAACAATTAACTGAAGAAATTTGCAATTCTATTTATAAAACTAAGAGGATTTACCTACCGAGTTTTGTCAATATTTTGAAATTTTTCATATCTAAAGGGGACGTGGTAGGGAAAAGTTTTCGTCCAATTTCGTCAGGTATACCCACTATAATGCTAGTATACCTTGTGCCAAATTGCGTAATTCTACCGTTTAAAAACTTCATACATATAAAAAAAACATGTAAAATTATATCATTTTAGTTACTTCGGCTACCGAGATATGTAAATTTATGTCATTTTCGATATCGAAAAAGGGGGGTGGTTATCATCCGATTTCGCCCATTTTCAGTAGCAACCTACCTTGGCTAGACAGTAACCTGTGTAGCAAATTTAATGCAAATATCTAAATTTTTACTCAAGTTATCGTGTATACGGACGGACAGACGGACGGACATACCTTAATCAATTCCTCTTTTCAACCTAAGAACTTTCAAACCTGGAACTCTATATCTAACTCGATTATTTTGCGCCGTTACGTAGTACCGTTATGTGGACAAAATTATAATATGTAATGTTATTTTGGCTGCGAAAAATAGCTCCCTCGTGATAATTACCATTGTCTACCATCCTTTCCCGTAAATTCTTAGCCGCAAAGACAAAGGAATTTATTTCTGTGTGTATTCAATAAAAACGGATCTTTTGAACTCAATGAGTATGATAAAAATCATAATGCCAGATGTATATTTAGTATTTTTTTAGTTCTACCCTATTCTATTTAGACTCTCCTTAAAAATTATTTTACACACTAATCAAACCTAACGAATAAACCCTGAATAAAATTCACTTAGTTTCTTAAGAAAATATCAAAACGTTTCTGTATACAATTTTTGCTTGCTATTTTGTCAACTTCAGCTCCATTCAAAATTGATCAATTATATACTATGTATGTATATAGGAGCATACCCGAAAAATTACGAATACATTTTTTTTAAGCTAGCTATTTATGCGTTTTGAAAAAAACTGTTTCAACTGTTCTATAAAAGGTGTGTCGAGAATGCCAACCGGTTGCCAGCAGAGTAAACGGGTCTGTAACTTGGGTGTTAGGCATCGTATCAAACGTATTCACTTTAGTATTGTTGTCAATGATTGTTTGCCTTTTCGAGGGAAATGATAAATAGCGAAGTTAAAAATTAAAATGCATGTGTAAAAAAAATGTTTCTTACTTTGTTACGTTCAGCATCTGATCGTAGGGGGTCCTCCGCTGCCAACATTGCCGAGGAGAACATAATGCAACACAAGATGACGTTTCCGAAATTGCTGTGATTACAGAGCCAATGGCAAAATATACGAAACCTGTACATAAAAAAAAAGTAACTTAATGGGGCTAAAGTGGGTTGAGTTGCATATTTACATTTACTCATTGTCAGGGGCGCACAGAGGGCGGAGCGGGGTTTGAAAGGGCAATTAGCCCCGGGCCCCGCGCAGTCGTATTGAAAACGGGTATTCAGTAGCTTATGTGTTATAATATGAATTACAACTAATGTAGTAAGTATTAAATGGTTCCTTTCACTACAATTTTGTATTGCTGATTATTATAGTTTATGGTACAATATTAGACACATATTTTATCTTTTTAACATTAAAGGAAAATTGACGGAGATACAGCCTTTTAAGAAAACATGGAAAATTACGTCATTCACATGCACAGTTTATGTATCTATACCAGGGCTGAAAAATAACGTTAAATTTATTAATAAAAGAAAAAACTTAATAATATAAACGTTAAAAGCTCAACAAAAAACATATAGTTGCGTTGAAAATCAAAAAATAATTATCAAAATAACTTTCGTTTCGGTTTTATCAAAACAATTCACAAAAAATATTTGAATATTTCAAAATAATATAGGTTAAGATGGTCGCAAAAGAAAGGGAGAATCAGTGCGGTCGTGCTTTATCAATGATAAGTGTATATTTTGTAATTTTGTAATTGCAAAAGACCACTAAGGAAACAAAAAAAGCTATTTGTTGCTAAAGCACGAAAACCAATTTCTTGCGCTCTCAGAACAGAGTCCACCAGAAGCCGAAGAGGTGGCTGAAAAAAAAACATTAAAAACATGACTGTTCGATCGAGCCTAATGTACATGCGTCCATTTGGTACTTAGTAACTATGTTTTTTTTGTTGTTTTCCTTGATTTATTAATAATTTTTATACTTGAAAAATAAATTCAATTTAAATGAATAAACGTTACCGAAAAAAAATTTTTTGTGATTTTTCGATTTGATATTCAACCTAAAATTTTTTATTTTTTTTGATAATTATCAAAACAAAGTATATTATTAATACTTTTTTTTTTGATAAATTATTTAGTTCTA
Organism: Sphenella marginata; assembly: GCA_951509765.1. Classification (NCBI taxonomy): domain Eukaryota; kingdom Metazoa; phylum Arthropoda; class Insecta; order Diptera; family Tephritidae; genus Sphenella; species Sphenella marginata. The sequence goes on from CATOCK010000048.1 coordinate 15,393, forward strand.
TCCTATTCTATTTAGAATGTCTTTAAACATTGCTGTACACACTTTAATACTCCAGATATGTCTAAATTGCAATACAAACAAAAAAAAATGAGGTGCATTCATTAAGATATATGTTCATTAATCGTTAAAATTTCACTAAAGCAAATACATTCAGGGATATACAGATATTACTTAGGTTGTAGGCTGGGAACTGCCAACTTTTCCAAAAAAATTTACATATGTATGTATATAGCCATACCTAACAAAGCTTGTAACGTATTGGGAAAGTTTAACAGAGATCGACCATATACTTTGGACATAATTGAAGCACAAAAATTTGGGCGTGGCACATCCCACTTTTCCAAAATTGTATAAATGTTGACCGAAGCACACACCTATCCAAAAATCATTAATTAAGACCAAATATGTTCAGAGTTATGAAGAATTAAAATTTGATATAGCCTGGATCGTGGTACTGCCCACTTTCCCAAAAATAAAGACAGCCTATGCTTTAACCCATGATCCCAAGAATATACTTTGAAAATTTCATAAAAATCGGATTGAGTACTTTGGACGCCATCTCGCCTAAAGCACGTGACTTTGTCAAATGGTGTGAAAAATGTATAGTAATTCATCAATTGAGAACGGCTGGACCGATTTCTCCAATTTTCCGACTTTTCCGCAGGGACTTCCCAAAATTTTATTTCGTAAAAACCTTCTCCTAGCAATTACGAAGAACTGGAAAAAAATTTGAGCCAAGTCGGTCCAGCTGTTCTCAATTGATGAGTTACTATACATTTTATAGATATAGATATAGATATTTTCAAAAAAAATTCTAAATGCTATTCTTCCAAAAGCTCCAGAGCTTTTTGTAGAGCGAATATTTAATTATGGTGAAGGATTTTTGAGACCGTAACTTACAGATTTAAGTGTTTTCACTCTCCATATAACGAGTTTATTCAAATAATTTTTCGTTATTATGTATTTACATACATCAGTGGTTGCCGTACCTATTTGGAAATGAAAACCATAGAACGAAATACCGTGTTTACTTCTCTCAATGTATTAGAAAACAAGTAAATAAGTCTAGCTTCGCTTGCAACCGAACAATAAATACCTAGTAGTGATCTGTTGTGGTATCCCAATTTACTCAGGTCTTTTTTAATAGCTGAAAAGTTGTTATAAAGGTAACTGATTGATAAAACTTATACAATTATAGAAATATCGCGATTTAAATTTTACAAATAAATTTTTTAGAACTGTGTTCAAAAATTGGGCGTTCCGTTAACCAATTTTGTTTATTTTTACAGCAAGGAGTAAGCTTTATGTGTGGGTAAAGCCATGTGAAGTGTGTACAAAATTTTGGTTATTTTTCGAAACCTCACCGCTTTTGAATTTTTTTATTCCATTAGATAGTGGGCTAGATCCAAACATCGTGCTATAAATATTTCGTCCAAATTAGGTTTTTTGTTAAAGTTATTGAGTGTTTAATTTTTGATAATTTTTTAATATGATAATATTGAAAAATTATTTTCTCATGAACTACTGCAGATAAATCCATGATTTTTTTTTCACTTACAGATAACTGTTTTTACTACATTTTAAGTAATTTTATACGATCTAATTGTTTAATAAATGATATTTAAACAATTTTTTTACATTCTGCACGCTCAAAAAAATTTAAAAATATGTCAAATAACGCGAAAAACCTTCACCTACAATAATAAATGGTTGTTCCAAACCATTACATAGATATTTCCTTTTTTGCTGCACATAGACCGTTGGAGGCGCGCTAAACAATAATGCTCTTATGAAGTTAGTTGTTATCAAGTTATTTTCAATTATTACAAACATATCTACATTTAACAGAATGTATGAAGATAATTAATAAAAAAAAGGGTAAAGCTTTTTAGTATTTTTTTTTTATATTTTTATTGATTTTATGATATTACAGAGTACATACATACAGAGCTGGGTAATTTCAATTCCATTACAATTACAATTACATTCCTCAGGAATTGGGGAAAGTAATCAATTACTTTGCCCCACACAAAAGGAATTCATTACATTTCAATTCCTCAAAAAAATACCAAATGTAATTTCCTCATTTTGAGGCTCAAGTACAAAAAATTTTTTTTGGAATTGAAAAAAATACTTTCCGCAAATGTAATTTCTTCTCAAATACTTTTCCAATTACATTCCTCAAAGGAATTGTAAAAGTAATTGAAAAGCGAAATATTAATTCTTGCATAAAAACATATTTCAATAGACTTTTCGGGCAATATTTTTCACTTTTTCAAAAAGGGATAATGAGCCATTCTCGAAAACACCAGCCAAGTTGAGCCGCCCTCTTCACTTTGTAGCGAAAGACATGTGAAGGGTTTTATCTGATGAGTAAATTTTCTTTGAATTAATCATTTAAGGCTCATATGATATTGGAAGCCTCCACGATTTCTTGCAAGTATATCATGGTGGGATTGAAGAACGACTTATAGAACGTGACCTTTATCCATCGAGAGAGAGATTAATTTGTAATTTTCCGCTAATCTCCGATAAGGCAGGCTCTTCAATATATGATTTATACGCGTCCTTGCGCTGATGGAGAGGAAGAAATACGAGGACATTAAGTCCTATGACAAAAGATATAAAGCAAATAAGTGCTGACCGAAGGAGAACGCTGCCAAACAATAGCCGTCTACAACAAAGCTCCAGCGCCATAGTTAAGAAAGAGCTTCTCTACCAATTTGTACTGTGCTGCTTTTAATTTATTTCTACAAATTCTCTTGTCCACTCCTTGGCACCTGCAATTGCTGACAAGCCTTCCATTCTAGAAATACACTCTGGAGAGGACCCTCCATGTATGTGGTCGTCGAATAAAAAAGACACCACCTGGAGGACTCAAAGTTGTTACGAGTATCTTCTAGCTGTGCTTATAAATGCCACTCTCGACATCATACGCTCCTGCATGCGGATTCTCTACAGACGCAGGCAACTAGCAGTCCGAATCAGTACAATGCTGATAATTCTGCCTCTACTTCCCAACAGGCACAACAGAGACGGGAAGTTTCAAACTCAAGCTCGGATTCTTACCGAAATGTAAAATCCTGCCATGTGCATTCAAGTGCAGGTGTGCTGCTAGGGACAGCTCGAGTCACCATTCATCATAATGGTACAGACTTCCCAGCAAGAACACTTATCGATTCTGGCTCAGAATGCTCGTTCATGACAGAACGACTAAAACGCCGAATCAGTTTACCAGCAAAAAGGATGCATGCCCAAGTTTCGGGCATTACTAATGCTGTGTCGGCTCACGTCACGGAGGCCTTCCACATTGAACTCCGTGGACCCTTGCTTTAGCCTAACAACTTCTGTGCCAATTCTAGCCAAACTAACTGTAATCTGCCATCCTGCCCTATCGACGAAACGACTATGCAGGCATTCCCAGACTTAGTCCTGGCAGATAAGAGATTCTACGTTAATGAAGAAGTAGACCTCATACTTGGCGGAGATATATATCCGCGAATAATACTGAGCGGACTAAGAAAGTATGTATTAAGAACACTTCTGGCTCAAGAAACCGTGTTGGGTTGGATACTAACCGGGCGTGTAGACGCACCCAATCCAACCGGAAATATAGTGTCGTTTTACAGCGAAATTGCTTTGGACAAACAGCTTACAGCATTCGGGGAGTTCGAAAATCTGCCCAGAACTAAAAGTCCAAACGCAGACGACATATACTGCGAAGATTTATATAGGGCAACTACGAGTCGTAGAGAAGATGGGAGATAAAGTCGTCTCACTTCCGTTCAGACAGGAATACCCGGATAAAATAAACATAGGAGGATCTCTCATGCGGGCGTGTTCGCAGTTCTTCTGGAACGAGAAGCGTTTAGCAAAGAACCCGGAATTGGGTAAAGAATATTTGAGGGTCCTGTCTGAATATGAGACATTAGGGTATATGCAAAAAATTAAGGAAATTATACCAGCCGATTCGGCTGATAACTATTTTTTGCCCCATCACGCCGTAGTAAAGGCGGAGAGTACCACTACTAAGGTACGAGTCGTTTTTAACGCCTCAAGCCAAACAGCAAACGGTACAAGTCTTAACGATATTCTTCTGCTAGGCCCAGTACTGCAATCGGATCTTCCAGTACTTATACTTCGCTGGAGACTATATCGTTTTGTTTTCAATAGTGACATCGAAAAGATGTAGTATAGGCAAATATGGATGAGCGATGATCACACAAAATTTCAACGAATTGTTTATCGAACATAGCCTCAAGAACCCATAAGCCTTTACGAGTTGAAAACGGTCACTTTCGGGTCAATTGCGCGCCTTATTTAGCAATTAGAACCCTTTTGCAACATGCAGATGATGTAGAAAGTTGATATCCTACAGCATCTAGCATTCTAAGAGAAGGATGGCTTGCACCAATGGTCATTGTGGCTAAAATTCTGATGCAGAACATCTGGTTAGAGGGAACCGATTGGGACGAACCAGTTTCGTCGAACACATTGGAGCGATGGAACAAATACAGACATCAATACCATGAAATGGACAAGATAAGGATACCACCATGGGTAAACTTTTCACCAGAGGATGAGGTCGAAATACATGGATTCTGTGATGCATCGGAAAAGGCATACGGTGCAGCTGTTTACATGCGCGTTACAATGAATGATGATTTCTCCGTATCACTACTCCTAGCTAAAACCAGAGTAGCACCCGTGAAAACCATTTCACTTCCGCGTTTGGAACTTTGCGGAGCAGTACTTCTGGCAGAGATGAGGGAATCAATATTCCGAAATATCAAACTTGGACCAGTCAAACAACATCTATGGACGGACTCCACCATCGTTTTGGCATGGATAAGGAAACCACCATGTTCCTGGTCAACTTTCGTCGCACACAGGATAACCAAAATCATCGACCTGGTCGGCAGCAAGGATTGGCTTCATGTGAATTCGGAATCGAATCCAGCAGATTTAGGAAGCAGAGGACTACCAGCATCGGATTTGCTCGACAATTCTTTGTGGTGGCAGGGATCTTCTTGGTTACAAGAAGACAACTCACAATGGCCAGCACAAGAAAAGGAATATCACACTTCCGTGGAGGAAAAGATTATAGGCTCTTTGATAAACATGTACCTAGACGTAAATCTTTCTACGATGAACCAACGCAAGCATGGTTTAACAAAGAATTGAAAAAATAAAAAGAACCGCTCATTCAAGCTTTACAAGAAATACGGTTTAAACAAAGATTACCTAAAGTACTCGAATTTACGTCAGAAATACTTTCAGATGAACAAAAAAAAGTTGCAATGCTTATATTCGCAAAATAAAAACCAACATTATCTGCAACCCAAAGTCAAATTATGGTTCCGTAAACTTAAAACGTAATGTAAAGAGCTTTCCTTCTGCTATGAAATACCAAGACTCTATATCCAGTGATAATCAAGATATTTCAAATTTCTTTGCTCAGTTTTTTAAATCTAATTATTCTACTACAGCATTTTCTCAATTAATCGAGTATCCATACCTGTTGGATACAAACAACTCTATTAATAGTCCAATAATTCCTCCTGAAAATTTCTTATACTATCTAATAACCTTAAAAGAATCATTTAAGTGTAGCCTACATGATTTTGGCATGTTTTCTAAAAACTTCATTTACCAGCCTTTCACTGGTCTCTTTAATTTGTCTCTGAAAAGTGGCGTATTTCCATCAGTTTGGAAAGAATTGTTCCTTACACCACTTTATAACAGTAGGAGTAGTTCATCTGCCGACAACTATCGTCCCATAGCAAAGCTTTCCGCGATTCCAAAATTATTTGAAGCTATTGATACAAAGCAGCTTACAGATTCTATCTCCACATTGATGGCAGATTGTCAGCATGGCTTTTGTAAGGGAAAATCAACAAATACCAGGCCCGTGCGCACGGGGGGGGTTTTGGGGGTTAAAACCCCCCCCATGGCCAAATCTAAGTTGCAATGATTTTACAAAAATTTTCAAAATACAGTTTATAAATCTTGACTAATATTTTTTTTGTTAAATTAGTTAAAATAATTTTACGGAAGAAGAAATTGGTGAAAGTTGCAAAGAATAAGGTTGGCCAATACATAAGTCCGGCACTTTGAATTGCACTTGGAGCTTTCCGAAATTACAAAGTTGTGTAGCGTATGGGCATTTTTTGTTCTTAAATTTTACCGATGAAAACAGTGAGCAGTTTCAATTAACAGAGCGAATGAACTGCAAGGCTCAATTATATGAAAGATTTCGATTGTTTTCTGACCCTTTTTGTTGTAGGCGTAAAGAGAATTGTGAGAAAATGAACGTTGGAGAGCAGATGAGCGACAACGTTCAAATATTTGAATGTTTTCAAACATTTTCTGAGGTTTATTTTATTTTACCTAACAGAAGATAAAGATCGCATTTTTCATGGACGTTTATCAATAGTCTGTGGAAAATAAACATAGCATATTTCATATTTTCCGAATAGTGTCAATAATCCGTCTTTCAAAGGCTTTGGTTTGTTAATCGTCGAGATCTGAAACTGCTCAGCTACAGAGAAAACCTCATCAGCCAAGTAAGGTAGATACAAAATAGATGACACAAGTAATAAATAATTAGTTGACAGCGAATAGTTATTGTAAAGAATAAAGATAAGAATCAAAGGATATGAAAGCAAATTGTTGCTATGTATTTAGGATAGAAAGAATTGACATTTTTATTCTGCATAATGAGTCTGAAATATCAAACGTACCAGAATGAGAGTTATTATCTTGACACAAACAACGAAAAGGCTGATTTAATTCCAAATTAGTTCGGCACTGTTTCAAGATAAGTGGTTTAAAATGTCTTGATGGACGAGAAAGTACATTGAAGTTCACTTCGCTCAAAAGAAACGGGCTTGTGATTGAACCATTTAGTAATTTAATCATGAAAACAATTCCACGCATTTCCCTCCGACTAGAAAGGCTGTGAAGATTAATTAGTTTTAAGCGATTCGTATACGATGGCAAATTATACAAGGGATCCCAGTGAAGATCGCTTAAGGCAAATAGTAAAAATTGTTTTTGAACTGATTCGAAGCGATCCACGTCGACCTGGCAACGTGGATTCTAAATTATAGAACCGTATTCAAGTATCAGTCTGACTAATGTAGTAAAGAGTTTTAGTTACATAAGGGTCGCTAAATTCTTTAGACCATCGTTTAACAAATGCTAGAACGCCTCCAGCTTTATTGACTGTTACGTTAATATGGCAGTTAAAACTGAGTTTTTAGTCCATAGTAACCCCAAGGTCAACAAAATCACACATTTGCTCAAGACTATAACTGTTAATTGTATAGGAAGCTGGCTGTGATTTTCCTCTCGAAAAACGCATGTATTTACATTTCTTTAGATTAAGCGGCATATAATAACAAGTGTATTTAGATCTGATTGAAGCTTCTTCGAATGACATAAAAAGCTTTACATCGTCGGCATACATTAAAATTTTCGAAAATTATATTACTGTAGAAATATCATTTATAAACAACAAGAACAGAATCGGGCAGATGGCTTCCTTGAGGAACTCCTGAGGAGACATAAATAACATCGGGTTCACACTTTTTAAACACTACTTTTTGTGCTCTGTCGCTAAGGTAAGAAGAGATCTAGCGATTGAGACCCGGCTGGAAACCCAACTGATCCAGTTTTTGAATAAGTAAAGAGTGACACACTTTATCGAAAGCTTTGCTGAAATCAAAGTAAATTCAAGTAAGTTTGTAACGGTGGACTTTCCCTTACAGAACCCGTGTTGACAGTCGGAAATCAAGGTAGAGATAGGATTCGTAAGCTGATTGGTAACAATAGCTTCACACACTTTTGGGATGGCAGAAAGCTTTGCTATGCCACGATAGTTCTCTATAGAAGCCTTGCTTCCGCTTTTATGAAGCCGTAGAAGAAACGACTATTTCCATGCTTTTGGAAAAACACCACACTTTAGTGACAGATTGAACAAATTGGTAAGGGGTTGGTAAATATTGTTAGCACACTTCTTCAAGAAGCATGTAGGAATCCTATCAGGTCCGCATTTAAAAGGTTCCTTCAAGGTTTTCAGATAAATAAGAACATCATTGGCGCATATAGTTGGGCAATTAATTAAATTGTTGAGAAAGTCAGAGTTGGTGACGGCAGAAAAGTTAGGAGTGAAAAATTGCGCAAAGAAATTATGACCCAAAAGAAATAAAAAACGACCCCAAATAAGCTTCAGAAAAACACAAATAAAAGGCTCCGAAAAGTGTCCAAAAACCCTCTGAATGGATGAATGAAAGAAAAGCACCAATTAAAGGGCTCCGAAAGGCTTCTGAGAAGGCTCCAGAGACCCTCAGAATGGAGGAATAAAAGGCTCCGAAAAAGGTTCAGAAAAGCACAAATAAAAGGCTCCGCAGTTCATTTAGAAAGAGTCAAAAAACGCTTCAAATTCATCGAAATCGGACTCATTTCGGACTTTTTTTTATGACTTCGTTGGAGTGCCCGCGTAGAGCGATTTTTCGCTCCATTTGGGCTCCGAAAGAAGCTCATTTTGGAGAGTAAAGTTCTGAGAAATGAGTGTTTTATGGCTCCGAAAGGAGTCTTTTTTTGCACTTTTAGTTAGCTGGGATATGCCATCATATCACCAATTCTCTATCAAATACAGAAAAATGTGTACAGCCAAAAAAATAGTAGTTTTAGGCATCAGAGTATGCAGTTTCAGGAAAGTTAAAGAACATTTAAATTTGTGATATATGGGTCTAGGTATCTGTTTCAGCAAATATGTTTAACATAGTGAAAAATGTATGCGAATGCAAATCTAAATTAAACCCCCCCCAAAGCCAATTCCTGCGCACGGCCCTGTCAAATACTAACCTACTAGAATTTACAACACATGTGTCGAACGGGTTTAGAGAAAATATGCACACAGATGTTATATAGACTTCAGTAAAGCGTTCGACAAAGTGAGTCACTCACTACTTATTCATAAACTTGTCCTACTCGGCTTTCAACCCAGTCTCACCCGCTGGATATCCTCTTATCTTCTTTACAGGACACAAAGAGTAATTTTTAAGAATGCGCTATCTAATGTCATTGATGTATCTTCGGGAGTTCCTCAAGGTAGCGATCTTGGCCCGATTCTGTTTTTGCCGTTCATTAACGATATATCCAGTACTATTGAGTTTTCCGAAATTTTGATGTACGCTGATGATGTTAAGATTTTTATGTCCTACACTCTGAGCGAAAATAGATGATTACTTCAATCTGATCTTGATAGACTGGGTGCTTGGTGTGATTTAAACTTTATGCCACTCAATATTAAAAAATGTAAATATATGTGTTTTTCGCGCAGAAACACACAACCAGCTTCCTACACAATTAACAAGCATAGTCTTGAAAAAGTATACGTTTTTTGTGGATTTGAGGATTACAATGGATCGCAAACTTAGCTTCAGTCTACATATTGATGCAACTGTCAATAAATCTAGAGGCGTTTTATCATTTGTTCAGCGATGGTCGAAAGAATTTAATGACCCGTTTGTAACTAAAGGCCTTTTTACAACACTAGTAAGACCGATATTAAAGTATGGGTCAATTATTTGGAACCCTCGGTACCAAGTTCACGTCGATCGGATTGAATCGGTTCAAAAACAATTCTTACTCTTTGCGTTAAGAGATCTGCCATGGGATTCCTCATACAACCTCCCACCCTATACAGATCCCTTGAAACTTATAAACCTTCCGACACTCTCCAGTCGTAGGGAAATGCTCTGACTCATTTTTATCATTAAATTATGAAACGGGTTGGTCTCTATCCCTTTCTGCTGAGTGAAGTGTACTTTAACGTGCCTTTTCGGCCATCAAGACATTTTAAACCTCTTTTCCTGAGACAATGTAAAACTAACTTTGAATTGAATGAGCCTTTCCGATGTTAACTATAACTCTCATTCCAGCACATTTGATATTTCTGACTCGCTTTTCAGCATTAAAATATAAATAGTTTCCTCACTTAATCAATAGTAACTTAATAAACACATGGTTAATATTTATTTTTACTCAATAGTTATGTTTAAGAGACATACGCTACGGTTATTTCGTTAGTTTATTTCATTAGCATTGCAAGCTGTTGTAATTCGCATTCAGCTTATGAAATATTTCGAAGATATAGTTTATGTTTTGGAAAGCCAAAGCGTGGTTTTTCCAAGCGCAAATAGGGAAGCCAATCGCGCTATGCCTCAGAGCCAACAGTGCTCGCCACCAATAAATACATACAGGGTGTCACAGGTGTCCCGCACGTCCCGTTCTCTAAAGAATACGAATTTTTACATTTAGGCCAACATGGTCGTCAGAACCTGAGCCAAATGAATAAATACAATTTGAGCAAAACGGTCACATAGCACCTGAGCCAAATAATAAATAAAATAAAAAATAATAATAACTTAAAAAACAACTCGCCTTCTCTAAAGCTTAGACAAGTTACTTAGCTGATGAGTTTCTCTCTGTAGCTGAGCAGTTTTAGATCTCGACACTTAACAAACCCCTGCCTTTCAACGACTCGGCAATGCGTTATGCGTGCGTTATACAATTGCTGCGGTTGAAAAAATTGAATTTGGTCAAAATTGAATTATTACCACCATCGAATTCTCCGTATTAAGATCTATGATCGCACAAATTTTTACTGAAAAACTTGAAAAAATAACTTTGGTCGCTTGGCCTTATTTCCCCAGATCTATTGACTCTCCCGAATTATTCACAAAGGAAAGTGAAACTCAGTTGCATGTGTACGCCTTGTTCATAATCTATGTATACATAAATGGGAACAACTTATGAACAATAAGTGTTTATAGTCAAATATTATGCACAATGTTCAAACATTATGATCAATTGTGTTTAATTTTCAAATAATTAAGCTGTAAACAATGTTCACAAACTTCAAATTTTTTGTTTATAACTTGTGCACAATTTTAATAGATTGTTCATAATCTATGCATACATAAACGAACATAACTTATGAACAATAAATGTTTGTAGTCAAATATTATGCACAATGTTCACATATTATGATCAATTGTGTTTAATTTTCAAATAATTAAGCTATGAACAATGTTCACAAACTGTACATTTTTTGTATATAACTTATGCACAATTTCAATAGATTGTGCAGAATTCATGAATATTGGGCTCAATTTGTGCGCAAAGTTGCATATTGAAAAATGTACCTAACAATTTTATAGTTATGAACAGCTTGTGCATAAATAATGCACAGCAGTTTTCTCCGTGCATTATACTCTCTAATTTTGTATATAGGTACGAGGCACAATTTTGAATATCTATGAGATAAATTGGTCATTATGAGGGCCTTTTATAAAAATGGGGCTTGGATATAAACAGATGTGGCCCATTTCCTGTCTTGCATACATAACAAAAAATAATGAGTATACCAAATTTAGTTGTAATGTCTATATTGGTTTTCATATTACAATTATAAACTAAATCGTTAAGAAAAATGTGACTTTGTTACAACTTGAAAAAAAATCCATGGATTTTGTTCTTATTACACACTAGCAGACCCGGCAGACGTTGTTCTGCCTGACCAGTGACTTCCCTAGAAATACATTTTCAAATATTTTTCTTTAACTTTTAACATTCCATTTATTGCAGTGCTTTAGGATATACAATGTTTGTGGCTTTAAAGTCTTTGGTATAAACAAATAAATTTTTTGGATGTCCAACTCAAAAAACGGATCTTTTGAACTCAATGGGTATGACAAAAACCATTATGCGCTGCTGAGCAGATGTATAGTTAGTACTTATTTAATTATATCCAATATCTACCTATAATAAAAAAATTAAGTGCGTTGATTAAGATTTAAGAACGTTAAAATGTCACTAAAGCAAATACATTCAGGGATATAACGAATTGAAATATTACTTAGCTTGTGGTCTTGGAACTGCCCACTTTTCCAAAGAATTTACAAATGTAGCCTATGTACATATGTCGTACCCAACGAAGATTTTAACGTATTGGAAAAGTTTAAAACAGATCAACAGGTGCCACGCCCACATTTCCCAAATTGTATAATTCTTGACCAAGGGACACACATATCCAAAAATCATTAGTTTAGACCAAAAATATTCAAAGTTATAATGATTTAAATTTTATATAGCCTGGGGGCGTGGCACAACAATCTTCTGAACCAATCTGGAAATTTAGAGAAGATCGACCATAAACTTTGAACTTATTGAAGTACAAACAAAACACAAAACATGTGGGCGTGGCACCGCCCACTTTTCCAAAATAATATACATCTTGACTCAAGGATACACATATCCAAAAATCTTTAATTTAGACCCAATATGTTCAGAGTTATGAAGAATTTAAATTTTATATAGCCTGGGAGCGTGGCACCGCCTACTTTTCCAAAAATTGATATAGCCTGAATCGTACACAACAATCTTCTGAACCAATCTTGAAAGTTTAAAAGAGATCGACCATAAACTTTAATTTAGACCAAATATGTTCAGAGTTATGAAGAATTTAAATTTTATATAGCCTGGGAGCGTGGCACCGCCTACTTTTCCAAAAATTGATATAGCCTGAATCGTACAAAACAATTTTCTTAACCAATCTTGAAAGTTTAAAAGAGATCGACCATAGACTTTGGACATTATTGAAGTACAGACAAAACACAAAAAATGTGGGCGTGGCACCGCCCACTTTTCCAAAATTACATAAATCTTGACCAAAGGACACACATATCCAGAAATCATTAATTTAGACCAAATATGTTCAGAGCTATGAAGAATTTAAATTTTATATAGCCTGGGGGCGTGGCACCGCCTACTTTTCCAAAAATTGATATAGCCTAAATCGTACTCAACAATTTTCTTAACCAATCTTGAAAGTTTAAAAGAGATCGACCATAAACTTTGGACATTATTGAAGTACAAACAAAACACAAAAAATGTGGGCGTGGCACCGCCCACTTTTCCAAAACTATATACATCTTGACTAAAGGACACACATATCCAAAAATCTTTAATTTAGACCAAATATGTTCAGATTTATGAAGAATTTAAATTTTATATAGCCTGGGAGCGTGGCACTGGCTACTTTTCCAAAAATTTATATAGCCTGAATCGTACAAAACAGTTTTCTTAACCAATCTTGAAAGTTTAAAAGAGATCGACCATAGACTTTGGACATTATTGAAGTACAGACAAAACACAAAAAATGTGGGCGTGGCACCGCCCACTTTTCCAAAATTACATAAATCTTGACCAAAGGACACACATATCCAGAAATCATTAATTTAGACCAAATATGTTCAGAGCTATGAAGAATTTAAATTTTATATAGCCTGGGGGCGTGGCACCGCCTACTTTTCCAAAAATTGTTATAGCCTAAATCGTACACAACAATCTTCTGAACCAATCTTGAAAGTTTAAAAGAGATCGACCATAAACTTTGGACATTATTGAAGTACAAACAAAACACAAAAAATGTGGGCGTGGCACCGCCCACTTTTCCAAAATTACATAAATCTTGACCAAAGGACACACATATCCAGAAATCATTAATTTAGACCAAATATGTTCAGAGCTATGAAGAGTTGTAATTTTATATAGCCTGGGGGCGTGGCACCGCCCACTTTTCCAAAAATTAATATAGCCTAAATCGTACACAACAATTTTCTTAACCAGTCTTGAAAGTTTAAAAGAGATCGACCATAAACTTTGGACATTATTGAAGTACAAACAAAACACAAAAAATGTGGGCGTGGCACCGCCCACTTTTCCAAAATTACATAAATCTTGACCAAAGGACACACATATCCAGAAATCATTAATTTAGACCAAATATGTTCAGAGCTATGAAGAATTTAAATTTTATATAGCCGGGGGGCGTGGCACCGCCTACTTTTCCAAAAATTGATATAGCCTAAATCGTACACAACAATCTTCTGAACCAATCTTGAAAGTTTAAAAGAGATCGACCATAAACTTTGGACATTATTGAAGTACAAACAAAACACAAAAAATGTGGGCGTGGCAGCGCCCACTTTTCCAAAATTAGATAAATCTTGACCAAAGGACACACATATCCAAAAATCATTAATTTAGACCAAATATGTTCAGAGTTATGAAGAGTTGTAATTTTATATAGCCTGGGGGCGTGGCACCGCCCACTTTTCCAAAAATTAATATAGCCTATGCTTTAACCCATGATCCCAAGAATATACTGTGAAAATTTCATAAAAATCGGTTGAGTACTTTGGACGCCCATAAAGGACACACAGACACACAGACACACAGACACACAGACACGCAGACACACAGACACACATTCATTTTTATTTATAAGACTAGCAGACCCGGCAGACGTTGTTCTGCCTGACCAGCAAATACATTCAGGGATATAACGAATTGAAATATTACTTAGCTTGTGGTCTTGGAACTGCCCACTTTTCCAAAGAATTTACAAATGTAGCCTATGTATGTCGTACCCAACGAAGATTTTAACGTATTGGAAAAGTTTAAAACAGATCAACCATAAACTTTGGACATTATTGAAGTACAAACAAAGCACTGAATACAAAAAATGTGGGCGTGGCACCGCCCACATTTCCCAAATTATATAATTCTTGACCAAGGGACACACATATCCAAAAATCATTAGTTTAGACCAAAGATTCAAAGTTATGATGATTTAAATTTTATATAGCCTGGGGGCGTGGCACAACAATCTTCTGAACCAATCTGGAAATTTAGAGAAGATCGACCATAAACTTTGGACATTATTGAAGTACACACAAAACACAAAAAATGGGAGCGATGGTCGAAAGAATTTAATGACCCGTTTGTAACTAAAGGCCTTTTTACAACACTAGTAAGACCGATATTAAAGTATGGGTCAATTATTTGGAACCCTCGGTACCAAGTTCACGTCGATCGGATTGAATCGGTTCAAAAACAATTCTTACTCTTTGCGTTAAGAGATCTGCCATGGGATTCCTCATACAACCTCCCACCCTATACAGATCCCTTGAAACTTATAAACCTTCCGACACTCTCCAGTCGTAGGGAAATGCTCTGACTCATTTTTATCATTAAATTATGAAACGGGTTGGTCTCTATCCCTTTCTGCTGAGTGAAGTGTACTTTAACGTGCCTTTTCGGCCATCAAGACATTTTAAACCCCTTTTCCTGAGACAATGTAAAACTAACTTTGAATTGAATGAGCCTTTCCGATGTTAACTATAACTCTCATTCCAGCACATTTGATATTTCTGACTCGCTTTTCAGCATTAAAATATAAATAGTTTCCTCACTTAATCAATAGTAACTTAATAAACACATGGTTAATATTTATTTTTACTCAATAGTTATGTTTAAGAGACATACGCTACGGTTATTTCGTTAGTTTATTTCATTAGCATTGCAAGCTGTTGTAATTCGCATTCAGCTTATGAAATATTTCGAAGATATAGTTTATGTTTTGGAAAGCCAAAGCGTGGTTTTTCCAAGCGCAAATAGGGAAGCCAATCGCGCCATGCCTCAGAGCCAACAGTGCTCGCCACCAATAAATACATACAGGGTGTCACAGGTGTCCCGCACGTCCCGTTCTCTAAAGAATACGAATTTTTACATTTAGGCCAACATGGTCGTCAGAACCTGAGCCAAATGAATAAATACAATTTGAGCAAAACGGTCACATAGCACCTGAGCCAAATAATAAATAAAATAAAAAATAATAATAACTTAAAAAACAACTCGCCTTCTCTAAAGCTTAGACAAGTTACTTAGCTGATGAGTTTCTCTCTGTAGCTGAGCAGTTTTAGATCTCGACACTTAACAAACCCCTGCCTTTCAACGACTCGGCAATGCGTTATGCGTGCGTTATACAATTGCTGCGGTTGAAAAAATTGAATTTGGTCAAAATTGAATTATTACCACCATCGAATTCTCCGTATTAAGATCTATGATCGCACAAATTTTTACTGAAAAACTTGAAAAAATAACTTTGGTCGCTTGGCCTTATTTCCCCAGATCTATTGACTCTCCCTAATTATTCACAAAGGAAAGTGAAACTCAGTTGCATGTGTACGCCTTGTTCATAATCTATACATAAATGGGAACAACTTATGAACAATAAGTGTTTATAGTCAAATATTATGCACAATGTTCAAACATTATGATCAAATGTGTTTAATTTTCAAATAATTAAGCTATAAACAATGTTCACAAACTTCAAATTTTTTGTTTATAACTTGTGCACTATTTAATAGATTGTTCATAATCTATGCATACATAAACGAACATAACTTATGAACAATAAATGTTTGTAGTCAAATATTATGCACAATGTTCACATATTATGATCAATTGTGTTTAATTTTCAAATAATTAAGCTATGAACAATGTTCACAAACTGTACATTTTTTGTATATAACTTATGCACAATTTCAATAGATTGTGCAGAATTCATGAATATTGGGCTCAATTTGTGCGCAAAGTTGCATATTGAAAAATGTACCTAACAATTTTATAGTTATGAACAGCTTGTGCATAAATAATGCACAGCAGTTTTCTCCGTGCATTATACTCTCTAATTTTGTATATAGGTACGAGGCACAATTTTGAATATCTATGAGATAAATTGGTCATTATGAGGGCCTTTTATAAAAATGGGGCTTGGATATAAACAGATGTGGCCCATTTCCTGTCTTGCATACATAACAAAAAATAATGAGTATACCAAATTTAGTTGTAATGTCTATATTGGTTTTCATATTACAATTATAAACTAAATCGTTAAGAAAAATGTGACTTTGTTACAACTTGAAAAAAAAATCCATGGATTTTGTTCTTATAGCACATATGTGTTTACAAAATTTATAAAATTTACAATAAATTATATAGCGATTTAAACGAAATTAGCATCAAATGAAAGGTAATTTAATAACCTTTATTTTGACGCTAAACAACTATACAATTATAAACTAAATCGTTAAGAAAAATGTGACTTTGTTACAACTTGAAAAAAAATCCATGGATTTTGTTCTTATTACACACTAGCAGACCCGGCAGACGTTGTTCTGCCTGACCAGCAAATACATTCAGGGATATAACGACTTGAAATATTACTTAGCTTGTGGTCTTGGAACTGCCCACTTTTCCAAAGAATTTACAAATGTAGCCTATGTATGTCGTACCCAACGAAGATTTTAACGTATTGGAAAAGTTTAAAACAGATCAACCATAAACTTTGGACATTATTGAAGTACAAACAAAGCACTGAATACAAATTATATAATTCTTGACCAAGGGACACACATATCCAAAAATCATTAGTTTAGACCAAAAATATTCAAAGTTATGATGATTTAAATTTTATATAGCCTGGGGGCGTGGCACAACAATCTTCTGAACCAATCTGGAAATTTAGAGAAGATCGACCATAAACTTTGAACTTATTGAAGTACAAACAAAACACAAAAAATGTGGGCGTGGGACCGCCCACTATTCCCAAATTATATCCATCTTGACTAAAGGACACACATATCCAAAAATCTTTAATTTAGACCCAATATGTTCAGAGTTATGAAGAATTTAAATTTTATATAGCCTGGGGGCGTGGCACCGTCTACTTTTCCAAAAATTGATATAGCCTGAATCGTACACAATAACTTCTTAACCAATCTTGAAATTTTAAAAGAGATCGACCATAAACTTTGGACATTATTGAAGTACAAACAAAACACAAAAAATGTGGGCGTTGCACCGCCCACTTTTCCAAAATTATATACATCTTGACTAAAGGACACACATATCCAAAAATCTTTAATTTAGACCCAATATGTTCAGAGCTATGAAGAATTTAAATTTTATATAGCCTGGGGGCGTGGCACTGGCTACTTTTCCAAAAATTGATATAGCCTGAATCGT
Source organism: Sphenella marginata (assembly GCA_951509765.1). NCBI lineage: Eukaryota > Metazoa > Arthropoda > Insecta > Diptera > Tephritidae > Sphenella > Sphenella marginata. The sequence goes on from CATOCK010000048.1 coordinate 33,339, forward strand.
ACACAACAACTTTCTTAACCAATCTTGGAAGTTTAAAAGAGATCGACCATAAACTTTGGACATTATTGAAGTACACACAAAACACAAAAAATGGGGGCGTGGCACCGCCCACATTTCCCAAATTATATAATTCTTGACCAAGGGACACACATATCCAAAAATCATTAGTTTAGACCAAAAATATTCAAAGTTATGATGATTTAAATTTTATATAGCCTGGGGGCGTGGCACAACAATCTTCTGAACCAATCTGGAAATTTAGAGAAGATCGACCATAAACTTTGAACTTATTGAAGTACAAACAAAACACAAAAAATGTGGGCGTGGGACCGCCCACTTTTCCCAAATTATATCCATCTTGGCTAAAGGACACACATATCCAAAAATCTTTAATTTAGACCCAATATGTTCAGAGTTATGAAGAATTTAAATTTTATATAGCCTGGGGGCGTGGCAACGTCTACTTTTCCAAAAATTGATATAGCTTGAATCGTACACAATAACTTCTTAACCAATCTTGAAAGTTTAAAAGAGATCGACCATAAACTTTGGACATTATTGAAGTACAAACAAAACACAAAAAATGTGGGCGTTGCACCGCCCACTTTTCGAAAAATGTATAAATCTTGACCAAAGGACACTCATATCTAAAAATCATTAATTTAGACCAAATATGTTCATAGTTAGGACGATTTGAAATTTTATATAGCCTGTGGGCGTGGCCCCGCCCACTTTTCCAAAAATGTATACAACCTAAATCCTACACAATAGTCTTCTAAATCAAAGTGGAGAGTTTAAAAGAGATCGACCATAAACTTTGGATATTATTGAATTACAAACAAAACACAAAAAATGTGGGCGTGGCACCGCCCACTTTTCGAAAAATGTATAAATCTTGACCAAAGGACACACATATCTAAAAATCATTAATTTAGACCAAATATGTTCATAGTTAGGACGATTTGAAATTTTATATAGCCTGTGGGCGTGGCACCGCCCACTTTTCCAAAAATGTATACAACCTAAATCCTACACAATAATCTTCTAAATCAAAGTGGAGAGTTTAAAAGAGATCGACCATAAACTTTGGATATTATTGAATTACAAACAAAACACAAAAAATGTGGGCGTGGCACCGCCCACTTTTCCAAAAATATATATAGCCTATGCTTTAACTCGTGATCCCAAGAATATACTGTGAAAATTTCATAAAAATCGGTTGAGTACTTTGGACGCCTATAAAGGACACACAGACACACAGACACACAGCACACATTCATTTTTATTTATAAGACTAGCAGACCCGGCAGACGTTGTTCTGCCTGACCAGTGACTTCCCTAGAAATACATTTTCAAATAACTTTTAACATTCCATTTATTGCAATGCTTTAGGATATACAATGTTTCTGGCTTTAAAGTCTTTGTTATAAACAAATAAATTTTTTAGATATCCAACTCAAAAAACGGATCTTTCGAACTCAATGGGTATGACAAAAACCATTATGCGCTGCTGAGCAGATGTATAGTTAGTACAGTACTATCTCGATAATCCGGACACGCGGTAGTCCGGTCACATCTATAATCCGGACAACACTATAATTCGGACAGTTTAACATTTTTTACTCTATAATCCGGACATTTTTCAAATTTGCTTCGCAATACATACATATGTATTTTAATTTTTAGTTTGCTTCGTGAGTTTTTCGTAAAATAGCGGTACTTTAACAACAATATATGTACATATCTATACGGAATGCAACAGCATAAATCACGCTTTGTGTTTATTCTTTAGTGACAAACTGAATTGAGTGAACATTATTATTATGAGCAGTGGAAAATTTAAAAAAATGGCTCATAAAACCCTTACTCTTCAGAAAAAATTTGAAATTTTAGATCTCCTTGATAAAGGAAAATCATTAGGATGGTTTGAAAAAGAATATGGTGCCATGTTGACGCTTCGGCTATGGTATTTTAGTTTTAAGACGATTTAAAGAAACTGCAGATAAAATGTTGCTGGCGAGCTCGCAGCAGACCAAAATTAATAATTTTTTTGAAATAGTACGTACAAAAATAAAAAAAAATGTTTGATTATGTACAGATGTACATATTATTACATATGTAAGAATGATTGTACTTTGTTTAATAAAGCAATTTATGTACATAAATATATCTGAATTGCGTTATGTTCATTTCAATAAAGCAAGCTAAAATTAGTTGAAAAAAAAATCATCTATAATCCGGGCACCCCCATAATCCGGACGACCGGGTGTCCGGATTATGGAGCTAGTACTGTACTTATTTAATTATATCCTATATCTACCTATAATACTCTGGATATGTATGAACGGCAATAACAAACAAAAAAAATTAAGTGCTTTGATTAAGATTTAAGAACGTTAAAATGTCACTAAAGCAAATACATTCAGGGATATAACGAATTGAAATATCACTTAGCTTGTGGTCTGGGAACTGCCCACTTTTCCAAAGAATTTACAAATGTAGCCTATGTATGTCGTACCCAACGAAGATTTTAACGTATTGGAAAAGTTTAAAACAGATCAACCATAAACTTTGGACATTATTGAAGTACAAACAAAGCACTGAATACAAAAAATGTGGGCGTGGGACCGCCCACATTTCCCAAATTATATAATTCTCGACCAAGGGACACACATATCCAAAAATCATTAGTTTAGACCAAAAATATTCAAAGTTGTGATGATTTAAATTTTATATAGCCTGGGGGCGTGGTACAACAATCTTCTGAACCAATCTGGAAATTTAGAGAAGATCGACCATAAACTTTGAACTTATTGAAGTACAAACAAACCACAAAAAATGTGGGCGTGGCTCCGCCCACTTTTCCAAAATTACATAAATCTTGACCAAAGTACACACATATCCAGAAATCATTAATTTAGACCAAATATGTTCAGAGCTATGAAGAATTTAAATTTTATATAGCCTGGGGGCGTGGCACCGCCTACTTTTCCAAAAATTGATATAGCCAATCGTACACAACAACTTTCTTAACCAATCTTGGAAGTTTAAGAGAGATCGACCATAAACTTTGGACATTATTGAAGTACAAACAAAACACAAAAAATGTGGGCGTGGCACCGCCCACTTTTCCAAAATTATATACATCTTGACTAAAGGACACACATATCCAAAAATCTTTAATTTAGACCCAATATGTTCAGAGTTATGAAGAATTTATATTTTATATAGCCTGGGGGCGTGGCACTGGCCACTTTTCCAAAAATTGATATAGAATGAATCTTACACAACAATTTTCTTAACCAATCTTGAAAGTTTAAAAGAGATCGACCATAAATTTTGGACATTATTGAAGTACAAACAAAACACAAAAAATGGGGGCGTGGCACCGCCCACTTTTCGAAAAATGTATAAATCTTGACCAAAGGACACACATATCTAAAAATCATTAATTTAGACCAAATATGTTCATAGTTAGGACGATTTGAAATTTTATATAGGCTGTGGGCGTGGCACCGCCCACTTTTCCAAAAATGTATACAACCTAAATCCTACACAACAATCTTCTAAATCAAAGTGGAGAGTTTAAAAGAGATCGACCATAAACTTTGGATATTATTGAATTACAAACAAAACACAAAAAATGGGGGCGTGGCACCGCCCACTTTTCGAAAAATGTATAAATCTTGACCAAAGGACACACATATCTAAAAATCATTAATTTAGACCAAATATGTTCATAGTTAGGACGATTTGAAATCGTATATAGCCTGTGGGCGTGGCACCGCCCACTCTTCCAAAAATTTATACAACCTAAATCCTACACAATAATCTTCTAAATCAAAGTGGAGAGTTTAAAAGAGATCGGCCATAAACTTTGGATATTATTGAATTACAAACAAAACACAAAAAATGGGGGCGTGGCACCTCCCACTTTTCGAAAAATGTATAAATCTTGACCAAAGGACACACATATCTAAAAATCATTAATTTAGACCAAATATGTTCATAGTTAGGACGATTTGAAATTTTATATAGGCTGTGGGCGTGGCACCGCCCACTTTTCCAAAAATGTATACAACCTAAATCCTACACAACAATCTTCTAAATCAAAGTGGAGAGTTTAAAAGAGATCGACCATAAACTTTGGATACTATTGAATTACAAACAAAACACAAAAAATGGGGGCGTGGCACCGCCCACTTTTCGAAAAATGTATAAATCTTGACCAAAGGACACACATATCTAAAAATCATTAATTTAGACCAAATATGTTCATAGTTAGGACGATTTGAAATTTTATATAGGCTGTGGGCGTGGCTCCGCCCACTTTTCCAAAAATGTATACAACCTAAATCCTACACAACAATCTTCTAAATCAAAGTGGAGAGTTTAAAAGAGATCGACCATAAACTTTGGATACTATTGAATTACAAACAAAACACAAAAAATGGGGGCGTGGCACCGCCCACTTTTCGAAAATTGTATAAATCTTGACCAAAGGACACACATATCCAAAAATCATTAATTAAGACCAAATATGTTCATAGTTATGACGATTTGAAATTCATAGCTATGACAATTTTAATTTTTATATAGCCTGAGGGCGTGGCACCGCCCACTTTTCCAAAAATATATATAGCCTATGCTTTAACTCGTGATCCCAAGAATATACTGTGAAAATTTCATAAAAATCGGTTGAGTACTTTGGACGCCTATAAAGGACACACAGACACACAGACACACAGACACACAGACACACAGACA
>CATOCK010000049.1:0-41450 GCA_951509765.1 Sphenella marginata
ATTTGTGATCTTACATCAGAAGATATTTAGTTGTGTTGGGCTGGGGGTCATTCCGAGAATGTGACTTTTGAAACTCGGGAGTATCACTTTTCATGTCAAAGATACTCTTCAAAAAGTTCACACACAAAAGCGTAGATCAAGTCACCAACCTCGATCGCGTAGTTCTTTTCATAAAAATGTACAACTTCATAGTTCTAGGGGCCAAAATTAGTTATTTTACTCAGGATGAAATAAATTGATTCCGTCCGTTGTTGTTAGCAGTGCTTCGCCCTGCCCAAAGGGCCAGAACACTCCTAGTTGTCATCGGGCTCTTCTAACGGAAGTCCAAGGAAACGCGCTGTTTCAACAGGGTTGGACCAAGTGATAAGGGAGTTAGAAGAGTATGTTCCGAAGAACACGAAAAGAGATGTTGCGTGTCATGGGGGGCCATACCGCATGCAGGGCATGTGTTCGGTATGGTAGGGTTCAGTCTGGACAAATAGGAGTTCAGCCTATTGCAATATCCAGACCGAAGTTGAGCCAGCATGACTCTAGTCTCCCTCGGAAGGACACGTTCTTCCTCAGCAAGAACGGGTGGTTGGGCACCAATAACGGGGTTCACGGGCCGGGATCTGAGGGATCTGTCCACCGACTCAGTGTGGAGGTCCTTTAGGGCCCGCCTATGGTCCCGCAGATCAAACGGCAACGAGATGTGATGCCGGATCTCATCATAATGCTTCCGGAGATCGGCGGAGTTTCATCCAATAGCTGTCGATTTGGATGACTGGGTCGGTGACAGTTCAGAAGGAACTGCCTACTTAAAAGTTCCGCATGCTCGCGAACGTTGAGCATTTGAGCCTCCTGGTGAAGATGAGACAGTCCATCTGTGAGCACGGTAACTTGAGCAAATTTTGAGACAGCTTAGTGAAATTTAGTATGAAGAATTCTTGGGCGAAATCACACAATAGCCACGCCCACTTTTTATATACATACATATCGAATATTTTCGAAAATACAAGAAAAGGGATTACTCAGTACATATGTAATACACCTATAATAATAAAATTTAGTATGTACAGGCAGAAAATACATTTTTCATTCAAACTGGGCGTGTCACCGCCTACTTTTTATTAAGTCAAACTTAGAAATAGTATTCATCATAAATCATAAACCGTTCAAGTTATCGAAACGAAATTCGAAATTGGTTGAGGTAGGAACATACATTTTGGACAGAAAGGCAACCCGATCGGGACGAATATACTGAACGATACATTGTAGTTTTAAATGTTCTGCTATTTTCAAAGGCTATCGCTTATAATTCCAACTAGATATTTCAATGAAAATCGCTGCTGCTTCTAAAGAGTACGTATTATACTCCTGCTGAAAATAAGCCAAAAAATATCCTGGCACGTAGTTAATACCCCACTGCTGGCCCCGTCAATAAGTCTACTGAAATGATCAGCACGATGAGGGGAGTCGAACAAATGTCAATTACATTTTCAATTCCTATTCAAAATGTTGGGTAAAAATTACATTTGTGCAAAGTTTACATTATATTTGGTAAGTTTATTCGAGGAATTGAAACGTAATTAACTCCCTTTGTGTGGGGCAAAGGAATTGATTACTTCCCCCAACTGCTGAATAATGTAATGTTAATTGTAATGGAATTGAATTTAGATAGCTCTACTTGGAACTTGGAACTTGGAAAAATAAATGTTTAAAAAGCTTTCCGAATTAAATATTAAGCTTTCAAAGTTCTGATTTTTCGTTAGAAAACCTTTGGAAAAAACATTTTATATGTAAATGAACGCGTTAATGAAAAAACTTATTAATGTACGCATACAAAAAATTTCAAAAAAAGCTTTTTATGAGAAGTTTTTTTTTTAGTGTTAAGATTTCAAATAAATTGAAACTGAAAAAGGTTACATACATATAAGTATTGTAGTAAGTTCACTTTGAATTATTTTTTAAAAACATTTACAGAAATGCTTGTTGGCTTGTTTAATTTGTCTTAAGTGAAACCTACACTGAATTTTCAAAATTTTAGTTCGTATTGAAATGTATGGATCATGGTACAATATTAGTCGTGTTTAGCCCTCCTGAACATTTAATAGGCACAACATTTTTATTTACCACCATGAACCACAGAATCGGCTCAATTTTCCTTCAACACCAAAAATACGTATTTAATGAGAAGTGGTCTCGGCATTTTTAACTGTGGGGCTGGCGATATTTACATATATTTTGATATTTGTTTTCTTCTAGGACAAAACCATTTTCCAATATGACAAAACTGAAGATTTGTGGCGTAAATGGAGTGATATAAAAATAGATGTCTTCAATTTCGAAGTAATTTTAATGGACGAAGATTTGATATTCATTGGTGGTATGCGAAACTGCGTAGCAACTAATGAAGTAACCAGCTGGAATTGCAAAACTAAAACATCGAAACGGCTGCCCTCAATGAATCAAAGACGATATGGATGTAGTGTTGCAATATTAAATAACAAAATATATGCAATCGGCGGAGTGGGTGGAGCTAGCTGGTCTTCAAATTCAGTTGAGACGTAAGTATGAGTTACATATGTAGGTTTTTGCGCGGCATCGCATGCGCAAGAAATCAAACAGTTATTTGGATCGAAGTGACGTCATAACCGACAGCATAATAACAACTCCAACATAGTAAAACCTTTAAAATAGTTTTGCGTTTTGGGCGAGATTCGTTTGCTATAACCCTTTGAAATTCGCATTTTTTAGTCTTCGTGTTTAAAGAATAACAAAAAAATAGATTCAAAATCCAAATTGGCGAGATTTGTAACAGGATTAAACATGTATATGTAGCTGAGGTTGAGACTATAATCCATTTGGAAAACTGAGCCAAATATGTGAAAAGATAAGACAAAAAGCCACAATCTGACTTAACCGAGAAGGTCGGAGGTTACTCAAAAGATTTTGATTATTCAATTAAGCCCACACAAGTTTTAACTGGAAATATATTTAATAATCAATGGCAATAGAAGAGTTCAAGCAAAAAAAACTAGAGTGATCTCAAAGATAAATACGTAGCTAAATCTTGACAAAGCAAAACAAAACCAACCAAAAATACACGAAAAGGTTTCATTTCGCAACACCACTCATGGTTCCACCACATCTCTACAGCTCCCAGGTAATATTGTGGGATCCAATAGCAACGAGAAAGTACTGTCGGCATCTAATAAAGGGTATTTTGTCAAACTCGCAGTCACATTTGGGGGTCTACACACTTTTCTCATTTAAATTCCTTGTTTCACTTCGTCCTCTATTTTTGCGAAATTTCTCAAACCCATTGTAGTTTTCCGGGCAAAGAACAACTTGTAAATGATTCTTGTGTAGCTTTCCCGATCGGATCAGCTCAAACCGCACCCCTTTTTACTACTTATAATTTGACCAACAAATACTTCAACGGTCATTTTATGCCTTAAAGATGACTAAACTTAGCTAAACATCCCCCTTAAGATGCTGAAAACTTGTGTGTCAAAACAATTTAGTATTTCTTTTGCTTTTGCCCCTCTAATTTAGCTAGCTTTAATGGGAATGGGCTATTAGAAATTATTGGTAAATAACTAAGAAAGAAAATAACCTCAATTGTAAGAAGAAGACTACCCAAATAAGATTTTCTAAAATTTCCTGTAAACATGTGTGTGAATACTTTTAAGGTATACTGTATCTAATGGCTGGGAGTCAATAAATCTTATGATAGACGGACGAAAAAATGCTGCTGCCGTTGCTTTAAATAATAAAATTTATGTAATGGGCGGAGAAAATGGAAGTGTGCGGTTAAAATCTGTCGAATGTTATGATCCTACAACTGATCTCTGGGCCCGATGCGCGAATATGAATGAAACACGTTCTAGATCCAGTGTAAGCTCAAAATGAACTTGAAAATGCGTTAGATTTGTAATTAATCAATGACTTATCACTTTTATTTTAGGCAACAGTACACAAGGGACAAATATTTGTTGTATCTGGCTGCATTACACCAGGCGTTGAACGTTATGATCTACAGAGAAATGAATGGACTAAGGTTGGATAACAAAAATGAATATATATTCTTATTTGACGATCTAAATTAAAATCACTCTTTGTAGATTTGTCCTTTGAGTACCTCCCTTGAAGCCGCTGGATGCATTTCTTTCGACAATCAATTGTGGGCTGTTTTTGGCTATGATTCAGCTTTAGTTTCAGTTTACGACGATGAAAATGATGAATGGATCAAGAAAAATTCAATAGCTCTTCGTGGGTCTTACTATTGCTTTACTGTACCTAAAGCTGTTCTTCAAAGTGAATGTGAAAAATGAATTAATGAATGACAACAAAAACTAAAAATAAATTCGCACAAATTTAAATCGTAACTGGTTTTATACGAAGCTTCCTTTTCAATTTATAATAACAAAAAGAAAGCGAACCATAAAAAGGTAATTTTCCGATGACGAAGAAAGTTCAGGAAGGAATAGTCCATCCAAATTCTTATAACAAAAGTCACTGTAGTAGTTCATTCATGGATGCAGACAGGGTTCTGCTCAACTAACAACTGTTCGTCGAGTAAAACCCATTTCAATCGGGTTTGGCATAGTTATTCCAAATCGTTCACACAACATTCGAAGTATTCCTTGAAAGTGTTTGTACCAGAGGGCCAGAGTATTGCCTGTTATTCCCCCAATATACCTCAAACACTTCAAAAAGACCAACATAGACCAGACATAGTCCTGTCGGTCTATCAGGTAGCAAAAAATCTGTAAGGTTAAATATTTAACTCGAACTAAAAGGTGGCGCGCTTAAGTCATGGTGGTTCTCAAATGAAAGTCCGCTGCACCACATTTATAATAAAGTACGAGTGTAGTGAAAGATCGTCTGCTCTCATCGCACCCTTTTCCAAAAATATCGTGTATTGAATATATTTTGTTTTTTAAATATGTTTTCAGCTTTTATTTATAGTATGTGGGCCATTTAACTTAAACTCGAATACAATTATTTATGGCATTTTCAAACCATCTCAACAGCTCAACATGTAATAATGCCGTTTTACAAGATACTTGTATTATATTGTTGTGTATACATAGCGCTATATATGTAAATACGTTCTATATATGCGAGTACGTTATGCTAAGATACTTTTTATTGGTTCGTCACAATTTTTTTTTTTTTTTGAAGGTGAAACTTTTGAAATTTGCTATTTCTCAAAAACGTATGCATTTGAAAGAATTAATTTATGTTGTTGTATGCAATTTGTTAGTTGTTGTTTGAAAATATTTGTTAACTTGAAATCCCGTTGTTGATTATGATCATTTAGATGTTTGTGTAACTTTTCTCTACTTAAATTAAAATAAAAATTGGAGATTTTGTTTAGCTGCTGTTGGTTTCCGCTCGGTTTATTCTGATAAACTTTGTGTTTTGTTGCTGCTATTGTTGGGATTCGTCTTATGTACACTGTACTCTTATAATTTAATGATAATTAAGTTTAAATTAAGAGCGTTTCAAGTGTTGTTGTTATAGTAACAAATTGCTTGCACGTTAAAAGTTGTGTTGTTGTTGGATCAACATTTTCTAAACTTCACTTTTATTTGCTTGTTTTTCGAATAAAAATTTTGTAGTGAATTAATTTTTAATTTTTAACTTGTTTTACTTCAACCCCGTTGCTTTCCCGCTCGTTCTGCTTCTTCTGCTCGTCCTTGTTTACTTCACACACGCCTCTGCTGCTCTTCAAACACTTCTACACCGCTTTACTTTCGCACCATCTTCATTAACATATCGGTTGATAAGGACTTGGGTCTCTCAATTGGCAAACCTAACGCGCGATCCCAAACCAAAGAAGCCAACACACCGAGCGCACGTGACACGCCAAACAATACAGTGTAGTAGTTCATCTCCTTCATGCCATAGTATTGCAATAGTACGCCAGAGTGAGCATCCACATTGGGCCAGGGGTTCTTAACCTTGCCGGTTTCGGTGAAAATTGGTGGCACGATCTTGTAGATCTTCGAGACCATTTGGAAGAGATCATCCTCGGGCAGGTGCTGCCAAAATAATCGGCACAGGTGTCAAAATACGTGTGTTGACCTCGGTATCAATGCTCCGAAATCGTAATTGGTTTTAGTGAAAAGTTATTATTGGTTGTATTTTAGCAGTTGTCTCTTATCCGCCAATGTAATTCTTTCCTTTTTTTAATTTTTCCGCAAGATAAAAATTTACACCCATACTCAGAAAAATAGAATTGGTTTATAAAGTTTTGGTTTTTGAAGGCAGTGGAAGAGGCCTCATAGCGCCGCCCATAGGCTGAGCTTTACTGAAAGCAAAAGAAAGTTGGGAAGAAGAACAACAACAAAAACACACACAAATAGAACATTCGAATATACATACATACTTTGAAGGGGTAAAGGGGGAGCATGTTCTCGCGCTGGGCTCCACACTTAAGGCAACAAAGTGCCCTCAACGTTCGTGCCGCAGCAACCAGTTATCGCCTAAACATCTGGGAGAATGAGGATAGGGAGGAGAGACGAGCAGCCGACTATACAGATTTTGTGTTTTTTTGTTTGTTAAATTTTAAATCGAATAATTTTATTTGCCTTTTTCGATAGTCACCAGTTTTTTTGCCTAAGTTGGATTACTAAATATTATTCCATCTATACCATTACTTTTTTTCGAGCCACCCTAATGTTAACTTTTTCCTATTTCATCCTTTTGTTTAATTATTATTTTTTTTTTTTTTTTTTGGAATCTCAATTTAATTTTGCCTTTTGTTATTTGGCATACCAACAGTAAAAAACATTTCTACTCTTAAGTTCTTTTTAAGTTCAGTTGAAGAACATAATTTGTTATATTTTTTTTTACGGCGGTCGGACTAATATTAATATTAATTTTTTTTCCTTTTCCTTTTGTTTATAATCTCTTTCATCTTCCATTCCGCATATATTTTTCTTTTATTTCTTTAGTTTCTTTTTTTTAATTCTTCCTAAATATTTTTTTCTATTTACCTAACCATCAACTTTTGTGATTTCTGTCTTTGTTTCCATTCGTTGGAATTTTCCTATTTTTCCTTTTAGTTCTTTTCTCTTATTTTTATTCGTTTATGGTGGTGCTTTTAATTTCGTCGAATTCGTTTATTTTTTTTTTTTGCTAAATTTAACATATTTTTTTTTCAAATCCACCTTATTTTATTTTTTCCACTCATTGCAATTTTTTTCTTTTCTTTGATCATCCACTCACTCACACCTTCCGCATCACCCTTTCTTTTTTTTCTCTTTTTTGTACCTACACAGGCAAAAGGCATCAATCCCCAATTTCATCTAAGTTTTTCTGTGCGTTTTTTTAGCTTTTTTGGTTGAAATTACGGTATTAGTTTTCACTTAATTTATTTATTTTATTTTTTTGTATTTATTTATTTATTTTATTTATAATTTCGGTCTGCAAACAATTCATTTTCATTTCATTATTATTTCCTTTTTGGCTTGGATTCGGAAGGCAGCCGCGCATCCGAATAACTTCCAGCAAAAGTTGGTTATCTCTCCAACCTACGCATGATCTTCCAAAGCTCTCGGCCCACAGTGGTCGTCCCATAAGCCATAGTATATTATTTGCATTACATTTTGTTTTTATCCCTTTTCATTTAATTGTTTTATTAACTTGACGTTTTTTTGTTAAATTTTAATTTCTTTGATTTTAGTTTAGATCCCATTTTTGTTTGATCTTTTTATTCTTCGCGGAAGTTTTTTTTAAGGAATTAGTAAACTTAGGTCTAAGCAGTAAGATATAGGGCTGACGTTTTTTTGTATCTAATTTGAATTTTTAAACAACCCTTTGGCTAAGTTAACAGACAATTGGTGTGGGTGTTGGACTTGCGCATTAGAGGGGACGTGAATGGGAGCGGACCTTGATAGACGGAACTGATTAGGGACATGGGACGATGACGAACATGGGGCTAAGGGGACGCCACTCGGTGATCGAAGTCAACGTGGAGTCCAAGGTTGTGCATGTCCCATGAGCAAGAGGGGTAGGATGACTCCACCTGACCGGACAGGCCTCTCTCCTGTATTCTTTCCTTTCCTGTACTATTCCTCTCGTCTAGCACTCAGGCATGAACCACCTTTTTTTGTTAGTATAGCTGTAGGTAAGGCTAGTGAGCAAAAAATCACCCCACCCGACGGCTAGCGGGCTACCACCATGCCACTTGCCACCTTTGCCTTACCCCAACAGCCAGTTATAGAACATCTCCTAAATGAACCAAATATCGTTTCTGAAAGGAATATACCAATATTTTTAGTAGTTTGCGAGGTATTTTGCAGTCAAAGTTCTCAATTTTCTGTCATTTTCATGTGGTTGTTGTAATCACAGATTAGGCCATTCGAAAATATTGAAAAAGTGTGTTCGATGCAGAACTACTGGGGATCGCGTAGCCGGTGTTGGACCCGCTGATTGTTATTTTTTGGAAGCGCGGTCCAAGGGCACTTACGCGGAAAGGTGTTCTGCACATAAATACCTTGGACCACAACCCCCCTTTGGAATTTGACCATGGTAGTTTTTTGGTTTTTTGCAAATATTTCCGAAAATATTGGATCTCCGGAAGCAGATTCACATTGCTGGGATCGAAACGCGTCTTTTGATATCCCTCCCGACATTTTTGGGTAAATCCTAGCACTCGGTAGCCCACTTAAACGATTACCAAAATTAATATAATAATATTATATCAGTAGTACTATTATTAAAAAATGGCATTTGAGTACTTAGAGTATGGTTTATGGCGGGATGAGGAATGTTTAGCCTGAATCCTAATAGATAAGTTAGTGAATAGCACAATCTACAATGTAAGCGACAAAATCGTTAGTTCAAATCCCAAAAAACCGCATTGCTATAATTTAATGAATTCCACCACAGGATAAATAATCGATCTCCTCGCAATACCAACCAACCAAGCTGGCAACTCTGTAGCAGCCGATTAACATTGAAATCGGGGAATCACCTATTGTCCCATCTTTGTTTATCGCTGGTTACGCGTGTCTTATAAGCTTAGCTCATGATCCAATAATTAATTCGCCTTGGCTTAGCTTTATATATTTTTGCTAATAAAATTGACTACATAAATCATTACCCAAGTGCTAATAGTACGGCAATTTCAAGCAAGTTTTAATTTCGAAAGTTGGTAAGTAGCATTGTTTACATATACGTATGCCACGGTAGAAGCCATAATAGGAAGTTCCGAAATATGGCTTTGCTGGAAATCCGAATCAACTCAAAACTCTCGACTTGCGAAAGCCCACTACCCTGTCATTGCATTTAATACCTACTGATCGGTATGATCAACATTAGCAAGTTGCATTCAAAGAAAAGGGGTTTGACAGGTAGTCGGTCGTCTATTTGTTTTTTTTTTGAGTTGGCCGCTCATTATATCGCGATCTGCGTTTTGTATTTGAAGATGTAATTGATTTACAAATCCCATAGAATCGTCCACATATTCAAGATTAATTTGCAATGGCAGCATGTAACACACGTGAACGCCTATCGGAGGTAAATCCCGATGCAGCTAAATACTTTATGGAAAAGCTCTTATATCAAATATACGAACACTTTGACGAGCAAGATTTAATTGATGTAACCTTCAAGTTCAGTTCAAATCCAACTGTTTTGTAAGTTAGAATGTTGACTAAAATAAAATTCAGTTTCATAAATATTTTTTAATGCCCACAGAGTAACAGCACATCGCTTGATATTATCTGCCGCAAGTCCATATTTTCGAGAACTCTTCAAAAGTGAGGAAGGAATTTGTCCTGTAATCGAGATCACCAACATTGATAGCGACACCTTTGAGAGTTTAATAATTTTTTGTTACACCGGCAGAACATCCATAACCATCGATAATGTGCACAAAATACTGAGGGCGGCTTTACTTTTGAAATTGGAGGACGCTGTTGCCAATTGTGCCGATATTATCCTAGAAAATATAACCGATTTTACATTGCAGCGTGCTTATGCCCTAGAGAGTGAGAGTCAATGTGAGATACTAACACAAAAACTTACGGAATATGAAACTCGAAACTTTATGAGTGTAAGTTCTACTATGCAATTGCAATAAAATCTTGTTGAATGTCGTAATTAAAACTTTTTTAATGCCAACCTTTTACTTTATTAATTTTTCAGATAACCCAAAGTGTTGAATTTTTAAATTTTGAAACCAATAAATTGCAAAAGGTCTTGGAATGCAATTCCTTGAATGTGCGTACTGAAAAAGATGCCTTCGAGGCAGTAAAACGTTGGTATGAACACGATGCTTTTGGGCGTAAACAACATTTACCTGATTTAATCGCGTGCCTACGACTGACGCAGTTGGACATGGATTTCTTACTTACGAACGTCAAACCGTTGCCAGGTTGCGAATTAATTGCACTCAATGCTTTATCGTGGGTCGGCTTTCCTTCTCTTCGTTCTAAACTAACTCTAAAATACCCGGAGCAACGTGAGAAGCAAAGTATTGTGTCGAAACAACTTTTATTGGCGTTGAACACAGAGGTAAATTATATTCCCCGATTATTTTTAAATTTGGAGGGATTTTAGAAATCCTAATTTTCCTAAATATCAAATTTTCCGGCGTTTTACCGAATATTCATTTTTTTGGATTTTGGTAAAGTTTTCGCTTTTGGAGGAAATTGACTTTAGGAAGTATATCAATTGGTTTTATATCCATCGTGTACTAAAATGCAGCCTTTACCTTCTCGAGTAAGGTGATTGCAACAGCACAAACACACCAATACCAAAATATATTCTTTACACACGATTTGGAAAGTTGTGTCACTGAGAAATGAGAAAATCCAAATTTCAAGTTTGAGCAGTTCATTACATTTAGTATGTACCTATAAATAATTTATAATTGAGAAATATAAGGGGATTTGTGATCTTGCATCAGAAGATATGGAACTGTGTTGGGGTGGGGGTCATTCAGTGAATGTGACTTTTGAAACTCAGGAGTATCACTTTTCATGTCAAAGATACTCTTCAAAAAGTTCACACACAAAAGCGTAGATCAAGTCACCAACCTCGATCGCGTAGTTCCTTTCATACTAATATACAACTTCATAGTTCTAGGGGCCAAAATTAGTTATTTTTACTCAAGATGAAAAAATAAATATATTCCGTCCGTCTGTGAACACGGTAACTTGAGTAAATTTTAAGACAGCTTAATGAAATTTAGTATGAAGAATTCTTGGGCGAAATCACACAATAGCCACGCCCACTTTTTATATACATACATATAGAATATTTTCGAAAATACAAGAAAAGGGATTACTCAGTACATATGTAATACACCTATAATAATAAAATTTAGTATGTACAGGCAGAAAATACATTTTTCATTCAAACTGGGCGTGTCAGCGCCTACTTTTTATTAAGTCAAACTTAGAAATAGTATTCATCATAAATCATAAACCGTTCAAGTTATCGAAACGAAATTCGAAATTGGTTGAGGTATGTAGGAACATACATTTTGGACAGAAAGGCAACCCGATCGGGACGAATATACTGAACGATACATTGTAGTTTTAAATGTTCTGCTATTTTCAAAGGCTATCGCTTATAATTCCAACTAGATATTTCAATGAAAATCGCTGCTGCTTCTCAAGAGTACGTATTATTCTCCTGCTGAAAATAAGCCAAATTGGATAACACACAAGCAAAATATCCTGGCACGTAGTTAATACCCCACTGCTGGCCCCGTCAATAAGTCTACTGAAATGATCAGCACGATGAGGGGGGTAGAAAAAAATTTTAATTACATTTTCAATTCCTATTCAAGTGTTGGGGAAAAAATTACATTTGTGTAAAGTTTACATTATATTTGGTAAGTTTATTCGAGGAATTGAAATGTAATTAACTCCCTTTGTGTGGGGCAAAGGAATTGATTACTTCCCCCAACTGCTGAATAATGTAATGTTAATTGTAATGGAATTGAATTTACATAGCTCTACTGGGAACTTGGAACGTGGAGAAGCAAACTTAAAATAAATGTTTAAAAAGGTTTTCGAAATAAATATTAAGCTTTCAAAGTTTTGATTTTTCGTTAGAAACCCTTTGGAAATAAACATTTTATAAATGAAACGAAGCGTTACTCAAAAAACTTATTAATGTACGCATACAAAAAATTTCAAAAAAAGCTTTTTATGAGAAGTTTTTTTTTTAGTGTTAAGATTTCAAATAAATTGAAACTGAAAAAGGTTACATACATACATATAAGTATTTTAGTAAGTTCACTTTGAATTATTTTTTAAAAACATTTACAGAAATGCTTGTTGGCTTGTTTAATTTGCTTAAAGTGAAACCTACACTGAATTTTCAAAATTTTAGTTCGTATTGAAATGTATGGACCAATGGTTTGCAGTTAGCAGCTTTTCTTAAATTTGTTCGATGTAGTACATTTTATTCATAGTCGTGTTTAGCCCTCCTGAACATTTAATAGGCACAACATTTTTATTTACCACCATCAGGCGCGTATTCAGGGGGGGGGTTTCGGGGGTTCAAACCCCCCCCGAAATTTCCGAAAATTAAAAAATATACGTCTGTACTAGAACAATTACTCTATTCACCTTTAAAACCCCTGTTAAGAAATTAGCATTAATAGTAATAATGAAAATACGAAAGAATAAAATTAAATAATATTTCACACTGAGAGAAGTTATTGGTAGTCGGTAATCAATTGTCAGAGCAAGTCTGAGAGGTCACAACTAAATTCCTGCAACGGTTTACTCATTTGGCCCTTTGAGAAATTCGCGCCAAACTAACTGCTTTTCGAGCTATGAATACAGCGGGAAAAAATCGTAAAAATGAGTGTCCCTCGTTATTATAGTCACGGTTGACAAAGGTTTAACCAAAAAAAGGAACAAGAAGTTAAAAAAAAAATTTCCAAAAATTACTAAGCTGTACAGAACGCAGTCGTATTGAATTATCAGAGAGAGTAACAATTAAATTGTACTTATACTTGTGAGGTGATACTAAAAAGTGACGCTAATTTGGCAAAAAAAGATTGAAAACGTTTAAAAGAAAGCCCGGTATGCTGTTGAAAAGAAAATGATTAAGAAATATTTTCAAGTATTTCTTGACTATGAAATTGTCATGAATAGCCAACAAATGTTGATGTTCCGTTTTGCATGTTGAATAATTGCAATTTTCCGCTTTTTATATGAATTTCAATGTTATTTCATTTTTTGTTTTTATTTTTCCGAAGCTTCAGTTTTTCTTCAAGAAATAAAGCGACAACTATTTACTTCTTGCCAAAGCCTGAAGAAATCCTACACAAAATTTGAAAACAAACAATAAAAATAAATATTGTTTTGTACACGGCTAAAATATTTAGCCTAGATTTAAAACTTTTTGGGGCTACATATTCAAAGTGTAGTTTGGAATTTTCAGTAAGATTGACTTCCTTTGACTAATTTCATTATTTTTGTATGAAAGAATGTGCAAAAAAACAAGAAAAATACTGCAACTCAAAGTTAAGAACTTTGTGGAAAATTCATGAAAATTCAAGAAAACTCGAAACATTTTCATAAAAATTTCTAACTTTTTAGTAAAAATATTTAAATTTTTTCGAGTTTTCAGTTTTGTGGCCCGTTCAATTAAAGTGAACAAAGATAGCAATCTTAAGCCGCTAGAAGAATTACTCGATTTTTGGCAATTTGTAGCCAAGTGCATTATCTTCCATACAAATTTATAAGCGTAATATTTTTATATTGAAGAAAATGCTCTTGGTCGGCTTTTGACAATTGAACGAGCAGCAAAACTGCATACTCGAAAAAAATCAAAAAAAAAATTTACGAGAAAGTTAAAAATTTCGATGAAATTTTTTCGAGATTTCTTAAATTTTCATGAATTTTCCACAAACTTCTGAACTTTGATTTGCAGAACTTTCATTCAAAAATAATTAAATTAGTCTAAAGAAGTTAATTTTACTGGATATTCCAAAAAAACCCTTTGAACGCAGACATACTGATCTAAAGTGTATGACCAAATTTGGTTTAGAATTAAATTTACGACGGTTGTCATAGAAATGCGCCTAATAAAAATTATATAAATTTTATACCGAAAATGTTGTTAACAATTTTTTATGTTTTTTTAAAAAATGTTAGGTCTCGAACCGACGTGCCCCAAATCAGTGCGCAATGCTCTACCTACTGAGCTACGGCGAACTCATGAATTTTGTGCGAAAAGTACAGTGTTTGTTTATCCCGGTTAAATTTTAAATCTAAACCGCAAAAAATTGAGAAAGGTTTGGAATTTATTACCAAAAAGTTTTAAAATTGTGTAAACCAATTTTTAGCCGTGTAGAAAGAGGAAAATTTCAAATAAATAAAAGTATAAATATGTAATATGTGAAAATATAAATATATGTGTATTTATAGGTAATTCTTATTTACTGACACTTTGGCCAAAACCCCCCCCGAAATTTTTTTCTGGCTACGCGCCTGACCACCATGCTACCACTGAATCAGCTCAATTTTCCCTCAACACCAAAAATACGTATTTAATGAGAAGTGGTCTCG
This sequence comes from Sphenella marginata, assembly GCA_951509765.1. Lineage (NCBI taxonomy): Eukaryota > Metazoa > Arthropoda > Insecta > Diptera > Tephritidae > Sphenella > Sphenella marginata. The sequence goes on from CATOCK010000049.1 coordinate 14,538, forward strand.
GCATTTTTAACTGCGGTGCTGGCGATATTTACATAAATTTTGATATTTGTTTTCTTCTAGGACGAAACTATTTTCCAATACAACAAAACTGAAGATTTGTGGCGTAAATGGAGTGATATAAAAATAGATGTCTCGTCTTTCGGAGTAATTTTAATGAACGAAGATTTAATATTCACTGGTGGCATTCGAAACGGCTCAACAATTAATGAAGTAACCAGCTGGAATTGCAAAACTAAAACATCGAAACGGCTACCCTCAATGAATCAAACACGACATGGTCATAGTGTTGCAATATTAAATACCAAATTATATGCAATCGGCGGATTTGATGGCAGGTCTTTAAATTCAGTTGAGACGTAAGTATGAATCATGTAGGTTTTTGTGGCGGCTTCGCATGCGCAAGAAATCAAACAGTTATTTGGATCGAGCTGACGTCATAACCGACAGCATAATAACAACTCCAACATAGTAAAACCTTTAAAATCCTTTTGCGTTTTGGGCGAGATTTGTTTGACCCTTTGAAATTCGCATTTTTTAGTCTTCGTGTTTAAAGAATAACAAAAAAATATATTAAAAATCCACATTGGCGAGTTTTGTAACAGGATTAAACATGTATATGTAGCTGAGGTTGAGACAATAATGCATTTGGAAAACTGAGCCAAACATGTGAAAAGATAAGACAAAAATACAAAATCTGCCTTAACCGAGAAGGTCGGAGGTTACTTTGTTATATGAAATATGTTTAATAATCCATGACAATAGATGAGTTTAAGCAAAAAAACTTAAGTGATCTCAAAGATGAATACGTAGCTAAATCTTGACAAAACAAAACAAAAAATACAGGAAAAGATTTCATTTCGAAAAACCACTCATGGTTCCACCACATCTCTACAGCTCCCAGGTAATATTGTGGGATCCAATAGCAACCAGAAAGTACTGTCGGCATCTAAGGTATTTCTTCAAACTCGCAGTCACAGTTGGGGGTCTACACACTTTTCCCATATAAATTCCTTGTATTAACTTTGTCCTCTATTTTTGCAAAATTTCTCAAACCCATTGTAGTTTTCCGGGCAAAGAGCAGCTTGTAGATGATTCTTGTGTAGCTTTCCCGATCGAGTCACCTCAAACCGCACCGCTTTTCAAGACTTTTAACATAATTACTTATAATTTGAGCAACAAATACTTCGACGGTCATTTTATGCCTTAATGATGACTAAACTTAGGTTAGCATCCCCCTTAAGATGCTGAAAACTTGTGTTTCAAAACAATTTCTTGAAGCTGAATTTAGTATTTGTTTTGCTTTTGCCGCCCTATTTTAGCCAGCTTTAATGGGAATGAGCTGCTATAAATTATTGGTAAATAACTAAGAAAGAAAATCACCTCAATTGTAATAAGAAGACTACCCAAATAAGATTTTCTAAAATTTCCTGTAAACATTTCTTGGTAAACTGCATGTGTCTAAATACTTTTAAGGTATACTGTATCTAATGGCTGGAAGTCAATAAATCGTATGATAGAACCACGAAAGGATGCTGCTGCCGTTGCTTTAAATAATAAAATTTATGTAATGGGCGGAGAAAATGGATGTAGGTTGTTAAAATCTGTCGAATGTTATGATCCTACAACTGATCTCTGGACCCGATGCGCGGATATGAATGAAACTCGTTCGATTTTCAGTGTAAGCTCAAAATGAACTTGAAAATGCGTTAGATTTGTAATTAATCATTGACTTATCACTTTTATTTTAGGCAACAGTACACAAGGGACAAATATTTGTTGTATCTAGCTACAGTACACCAGGCGTTGAACGTTACGATCCACAGAGAAATGAATGGACTAAGGTTGGATAAAAAAAATGAATATATATATTTATTTGACGATCTAAATCAACTTCTCCTTTTGCAGATTTGTTCCTTGAGTACCCCCCTTGAAGCCGTTGGATGCATTTCTTTCGACAATCAATTATGGGCTGTTGGTGGGTCTAATTCAGATTTAGTTTCAGTTTACGTCGATGAAAATGATGAATGGATCAAGAAAAATTCAATAGCTCTTCGTGGATGTTACTATTGCTTTACTGTACCTAAAGCTGTTCTTCAAAGTGAATGTGAAAAATGAATTAATGAATGACAACAAAAACTAAAAATAAATTCCCACAAATTTAAATCGTAACTGGTTTTATACGAAGCTTTCTTTTCAATTTATAATAACAGAAAGAAAGAAATCAGATATCGGGATCGAGTGTAGTGAAAGATCGTCTGCTGAGTGTGAGATTATACTCTCATCGCACCCTTTTCCAAAAATATCGTGTTTGGACTATATTTTGTTTTTTAAATATGTTTTCAGCTTTTATTTTGTGGGCCATTTAACTTAAACTCGAATACAATTATTTATGGCGTTTTCAAACCATCTCAACAACTCAACATGTAATAATGCCGTTTTACAAGATACTTGTATTATATTGTTGTGTATACACAGCGCTATATATGTAAATACGTTCTATAATGCGAGTACGTTATGCTAAGCTACTTTTTATTGGTTCGTCACTATTTTTTTTTTTTTTTTTGAAGGTGAAACTTTTGAAAATTGCTATTTCTCAAAAACGTAGGCACTTGAGAGAATTGATTTATGTTGTTGTATGCAATTTGTTAGTTGTTGTTTGAAAATATTTGTTACCTTGAAATCCCGTTGTTGATTATGATCATTTAGATGTTTGTGTAACTTTTCTCTACTTAAATTAAAATAAAAATTAGAGATTTTGTTTACCTGCTGTTGGTTTCCGCTCGGTTTATTCTGATAAATTTTGAGTTTTGTTGCTGCTATTGTTGGGATTCGTCTTATGTACATTGTACGCTTATAATTTAATGATAATTAAGTTTAAATTAAGAGCGTTTCAAGTGTTGTTGTTATAGTAACATTTTCTAAACTTCACTTTTATTTGCTTGTTTTTCGAATACAAATTTTGTTGTGAATTAATTTTTCGATTTTTAGATTTTTCACTTGTTTTACTTCAACCACGTTACTTTCCCGCTCGGTCTGCTTCTCCTGCTCGTCCTTGTCTACTTCACACACGCCTGTGCTGCTCTTCAAACACTTCTACATCGCTTTACTTTTGCACCATCTTCATTAACATATCGGTAGATAAGGATTTGGGTCTCTCAATTGGCAAACCTAACGCGCGATCCCAAACCAATGAAGCCAACACGCCGAGCGCACGTGACACGCCAAACAATACAGTGTAGTAGTTCATCTCATTCATGCCATAGTATTGCAATAGCACGCCAGAGTGAGCATCCACATTGGGCCAGGGGTTCTTAACCTTGCCGGTTTCGGTGAGAATTGGTGGCACGATCTTGTAGATCTTCGAGACCATTTGGAAGAGATCATCCTCGGGCAGGTGCTGCTAAAGCACGTCCAAAATAATCGGCACAGGTGTCAAAATACGTGTGTTGACCTCGGTATCAATGCTCCGAAATCGAAATTGGTTTTAGTGAAAAGTTATTATTGGTTGTATTTTAGCAGTTGTCTCTTATCCGCCAATGTAATTCTTTCCTTTTTTTAATTTTTTCAATTTTTCCGCAAGATAAAAATTTACACCCATACTCAGAAAAATAGAATTGGTTTATAAAGTTTTGGTTTTTGAAGGCAGTGGCAGAGGCCTCATACCGCCGCCAATAGGCTGAGCTTTACTGAAAGCAAAAGAAAGTTGGGAAGAAGAACAACAACAAAAACACACATAAATAGAACATTCGAATATACATACATACATACTTTAAAGGGGTAAAGGGGGAGCATGTTGTCGCGCTGGGCTCCACTCTTAAGGCAACAAAGTGCCCAAAACGTTCGTGCCGCAGCAACCAGTTATCGCCTGAACACCTGGGAGAATGAGGAGAGGGAGGAGAGACGAGCAGCCGACTATTCAGATTTTGTGTTTTTTTTTTGTTAAATTTTAAATCGAATATTTTTATTTCGATAGTCACCAGTTTTTTTGCCCAAGTTGGATTACTAAATATTATTCCATTTATACCATTACTTTTTTTCGAGCCACCCTAATGCTAACTTCCTCCTTTTGTTTAATTTTTTTTGGAATATTTTAGTATCTAATTTTATTTTTGCCTTTTGTTATTTGGCATACCAACAGTTAAAAACATTTCTACTCTTAAGTTCTTTTTAAGTTCAGTTGAAGAACATAATTTGTTATATTTTTTTTACGGCGATCGGCCTAATATTAATATACATTTTTTTTCGTTTTCCTTTTCCTTTCGTTTATAATCTCTTTCATCTTCCATTCCGCATATATTTTTCTTTTATTTCTTTAATTTCATTTTTTTAAATCTTCCTATATATTTTTTTTTTGCTATTTACCTAACCATCAACTTTTGCGATTTCTGTCTTTGTTTCCATTCGTTGGAGTCTTCCCATTTTTCCTTTTAGTTCTTTTCTCTTATTTTAATTCATTTTTGGTGGTGCTTTTCCTTAACATATTTTTTTTTTTTAAATCCACCTTATTTTATTTTTTCCACTCATTGCCATTTTTTTCTTTTCTTTGATCATCCACTCACACCTTCCGCATCACCCTTTGTTGTTTTCTCTTTTTTGTACCACACAGGCAAAAGGCATCAATTCCCCCAATTTCATCTAAGTTTTTCTGTGCGTTTTCCTGAACTTTTTTTAGCTTTTTTGGTTGAAATTACGGTATTAGTTTTCACTTAATTTATTTATTTTATTTTTTTGTATTTATTTATTTTATTTATAATTTCGGCCTGCAAAGCATTCTTTTTCATTTCTTTATTATTTCCTTTTTGGTTTGGATTCGGAAGGCAGCTAGCAGAGGGATATTAAGCTCTCGGCGCACAGTGGTCGTCCGATAAGCCATAGTCTATTATTTGAATTACATTTTGTTTTTATCCCTTTTCATCTAATTGTTTTATTAGCTTCAAGTTTTTTTGTTAAATTTTAATTTCTTTGATTTTAGTTTAGATCCCATTTTTGTTTGATCTTTTTATTCTTCGCGGAAGTTTTTTTTAAGGAATTAGTAAACTTAGTTCTAGCCGTAAGATATAGGAATGACTTTTTTTGTATCTAATTTGAATTTTTAAACAACCCTTTGGCTAAGTTAACAGACAATTGGTGTGGGTGTTGAACTTGCGCATTAGAGGGGACGTGAATGGGAGCGGACCTTGATAGACGGAACTGATTAGGGACATGGGACGATGACGAACGATAGACCTGTGTCAGGCTAAGGGGACGCCACTCGGTGATCGAAGTCAACGTGGAGTCCAAGGTTGTGCATGTCCCATGAGCAAGAGGCGTAGGATGACTCCACCTGACCGGACTGGCCTCTCACCTGTATTCTTTCCTTTCCTGTAGTATTCCTCTCGTCTAGCACTCAGGCATGAACCACCTTTTTTTGTTAGTATAGCTGTAGGTAAGGCTAGTGAGCAAAAAATCACCCCACCCGACGAGCTAGCGGCCTACCACCATGCCACTTGCCACCTTTGCCTTTCCCCAACAGCCAGTTATAGAACATCTAAATGAACCAAATATCGTTTCTGAAAGGAATATACCAATATTTTCAGTAGTTGGCGAGATATTTTGCAGTCAAAGTTCTCAATTTTCTGTCATTTTCATGTGGTTGTTGTAATCACAGATTAGGCCGTTCGAAAATATTGCAAAAGTGTGTTCGATGCAGAAATACTGGGGATCGCGTAGCCGGTGTTGGACCCGCTGATTGTTATTTTTTGGAATCGCGGCCCAAGGCCACTTACGCGGAAAGGTGTTTTGCACATACATACATTAATACCTTGGATCACAACCCCCCTTTGGAATTTGACCTTGGTCATTTTTTGTTTTTTTTGCAAATATTTCCGAAAATATTGGATCTCCGGAAGCGGATTCACAATGCTGGGATCGAAACGCGGCTTTTGATATCCCTCCCGACATTTTTGGGTAAATCCTAGCACTCGGTAGCCCACTTAGGGCCACTTTCATAAAAGCCGGTTAAGCCTAATCGGCGATTAATTTGACAGCTAACCATACAAAATACGTCAATTAAACTCTGGTTAGCGGTTACCGGCTTTTATGAAAGCGGCCCTTAAACGATTGCCAAAATTAAAATAATAATATTGTATCAGGCATTTGGGTACTTAGTGTATAGTTTAACGCGCAATGAGGAATATTTAGCCTGAATCCTAATAGATAAGTTAGTGAATAGCACAATCTACAATGTAAGCGACAAAATCGTTAGTTCAAATCCCAAATAAGCGCATTGCTATAATTTAATGAATTCCACCACAGGTTAAATAATCGATCTCCTCGCAATACCAACCAACCAAGCTGGCAACTCTGTAGCAGCCGATTAACATTGAAATCGGGGAATCACCTATTGTCCCATCTTTGTTTATCGCTAGTTACGCGTGTCTTATAAGCTTAGCTCATGATCCAATAATTAATTCGCCTTGGCTTAGCTTTATATATTTTTGCTAATAAAATTGACTACATAAATCAAAACCCAAGTGCTAATAGTACGGCAACTTCAAGCAAGTTTTAATTTCAAAAGTTGGTAAGTAGCATTGCTTACATACACGCATGTCATGGTAGAAGCCATAATAGGAAGTTCCGAAATATGGCTTTGCTGGAAATCCGAATCAACTCAAGAATCTCGACTTGCGAAAGCCCACTACCCTGTCATTGCATTTAATACCTACTGATCTGTATGATCAACATTAGCAAGTTGCATTCAAAGAAAAGGGGTTTGGCAGGTAGTCGGTCGTCTATTTGTTTTTTTGAGTTGGCCGCTCATTATATCGCGATCTGCGTTTTGTATTTGAAGATGTAATTGATTTACAAATCCCATAGAATCGTCCACATATTCAAGATCAATTTGCAATGGCAGCATGTAACACACGTGAACGCCTATCGGAGGTAAATCCCGATGCAGCTAAATACTTTATGGAAAAGCTCTTATATCAAATATACGAACACTTTGACGAGCAAGATTTAATTGATGTAACCTTCAAGTTCAGTTCAAATCCAACTGTTTTGTAAGTTAGAATGTTGACTAAAATAAAATTCAGTTTCATAAATATTTTTTAATGCCTACAGAGTTACAGCACATCGCTTGATATTATCTGCCGCAAGTCCTTATTTTCGAGAACTCTTCAAAAGTGAGGAAGGAATTTGTCCTGTAATCGAGATCACCAACATTGATAGCGACACCTTTGAGAGTTTAATAATTTTTTGTTACACCGGCAGAACATCCATAACCATCGATAATGTGGACAAAATACTGAGGGCGGCTTTACTTTTGGAATTGGAGGAACCTGTTGCCAATTGTGCCGATATTATCGTAGAAAATATAACCGATTTTACATTGGAGCGTGCTTATGCCCTAGAGAGTGAGAGTCAATGTGACATACTAACACAAAAAATTTCGGAATATGAAACTCGAAACTTTATGAGTGTAAGTTCTACTATACAAACGCAATAAAATCTTGTTGAATATCGTAATTAAAATCTTCAAAGTGAACGTGAAAAATGAATGGCTTTCTGACAAATATTTTGACAGTTCTTTTCTTTTTTTATTTATTCCGTCTCTCACACTTCTCTTCTCTTAGAACACAATTCCAGCTGATTGAAGATTGTTGTGTTGGTTGGGGAACTACGGCGAGTAATTTTTCCCTAAAACAAAATATTTATTTTCCGCCTTCTGATTATAGTTACGGAACGCATCTTTTGATAGCTCTCCCGACATTTTTGGACGGGTATTAACAGTTGACGTTGCATAGAAATATTACCCCCTGTCATTGCATTTAATACCTACCGATCTGTATGATCAACATTAGCAACTTGCATTCAAAGAAAATAAGTTTGGCCGCTCATATCGACATAAAATCGTCCACATATTCAAGATCAAATTGCAATGGCAGCATGTAACACACGTGAACGCATATCGGAGGTAAATCCCGATGCAGCTAAATACTTTATGGAAAAGCTCTTATATCAAATATACGAACACTTTGACGAGCAAGATTTAACTGATGTAACCTTCAAGTTCAGTTCAAATCCAACTGTTTTGTAAGTTAGAATGTTGATTAAAATAAAATTCAATTTCATAAATATTTTTTAATGCCTACAGAGTTACAGCACATCGCTTGATATTATCTGCCGCAAGTCCTTATTTTCGAGAACTCTTCAAAAGTGAGGAAGGAATTTGTCCTGTAATCGAGATCACCAACATTGATAGCGACACCTTTGAGAGTTTAATAATTTTTTGTTACACCGGCAGAACATCCATAACCATCGATAATGTGGACAAAATACTGAGGGCGGCTTTACTTTTGGAATTGGAGGAACCTGTTGCCAATTGTGCCGATATTATCCTAGAAAATATAACCGATTTTACATTGGCGCGTGCTTATGCCCTAGAGAGTGAGAGTCAATGTGAGATACTAACACAAAAACTTTCGGAATATGAAACTCGAAACTTTATGAGTGTAAGTTCTACTATGCAATTGCAATAAAATCTTGTTGAACGCCGGAATTAAAATCTTTTTTAATGCCAACCTTTTACTTTATTAATTTTTCAGATAACCCAAAGTGCTGAATTTTTAAATTTTGAAGCGAATAAATTGCAAAAGGTCTTGGAATGCAATTCCTTGAATGTGCGTACTGAAAAAGATGCCTTCGAGGCAGTAAAACGTTGGTATGAACACGATGCTTTTGGGCGTAAACAACATTTACCTGATTTAATCGCGTGCCTACGACTGACGCAGTTGGACATGGATTTCTTACTAACGAACGTCAAACCGTTGCCAGGTTGCGAATTAATTGCACTCAATGCTTTATCGTGGGTCGGCTTTCCTTCTCTTCGTTCTAAACTAACTCTTAAATACTCGGAGCAACGTGAGAAGCAAAGTATTGTGTCGGAACAACTTTTATTGGCGTTGCGTATACAGGTAAATTATATTCGATGGGGTGATACACTCGGTTCTTTAAGACTGGTTTCCCTGATTATTTTTAAATTTGGAGGAATTTTAGAAATCCTAATTTTTTAAATATCCAATTCACCGGCGTTTTACCGAATATTCAGCTTTTTTGGATTTTGGTAAAGTTCTAGGTTTTGGAGGAAACTGACTTTAGGAATCAATTAGTTTTATATCCATCGTGTACTAAAATGCAGCCCTTACCTCCTGGTGTTGTTGTTGTTTTAGCAACAAAATCACTCCCCGAAGGTTTTGTGGAGTGTTGTCGAAATAACAGTCCTTGGCCGGATATGAATCCGGTACTCCCTTGCGGTACTGCCCGACTGTCGTGGTAGCGATTTGGTATGACCAGTGGAACCTGCTAGGTCATGTCATCCCTCCTTCCGAAAGGAAAGAAGAGATGGGTAATGAGAGGCATCATATCCGTAGATCAACCATCGAGTTGCACATCATTACCTTTGTGCATATTAGTCGCCTCTTACGACCGGTATGCCTACCGCGGGCATATTCTAAACTCCAACCCGCAGGGGGTCTATCGTTGAGTTGTTGTTGTTGTTGTTGTTAGCAGTGGTTTATCGTTGAGTATCTAGTGGTAGTTATAATTCATCCAAAATGCAGCAAATTTTGTATTTGTCTGATTTAAAAAAAGTTTTTAACATAAGGTATTTTTGGTACTATAATTTGCACAAGATGCCACTATAAAAAATTTCAATTTATTGTATTATAAATATTTTGCTATTGTGTATATCGATATTCTATGTATTCATTACATTACTTTATTAATTTTTATCGTTTATTATTTTTTATTTTATAGTATTAGGGCATCATTATGTATTGCGAACGAAAGATCAGACGAACGATTCGCAAACTGCAAAAACCTTTTGATAGAGAATCACCTTGCCAACAAACTGTGGAAGAATGTTTTTTGACAGTTGTTACCATTACCGAAATATCTAAACAAATGGCTGCCGAAAATTGTGCTCTGTATTGTTTTGATAATTTTTTTTTTACCCTTTCATGTCCACTAGTAGGAGAGTTAGATAAACCAAACTGATTGCACTTCTGTGTTAAATCCCTGGACTATTAAACCGGGAAAGTTAAGCCGCGTTGTAAATTTTGTATCATCAAAGTTTTACTAAAGCGACTCTTTCAACAAATTGGCCATAAATGTATCACATCGTCAGCTCGGAGTGTAAAACTGTTAACTAACTTTTAACAAATTTTACGTGGCTGGCGAAAATTATTCAAAATTGTATAAAACACAGCTTATAACTAGGTTATGATGTTCCTCGTTTGTCTGGTTGATGCAAAATTGTATTGTGACCATTAATTGGATAATATCGCTTATTAGGTTAAGGGAGTCGTATCGGCCCATATCTCTCTTCTCGCCAGTAGTGAAGACTTCGGAGATTTTCCTCAAAATACACACCACGATCACCGCTGAGCTCCAAAAACAGATAAGTGGTATTCTCACTTTGTATTTCGGAAGGCGAATTCGAAGTCAAAATCATGCGCGAGCGCTTTCTGCCGACAATTTGTAATGCATTGTTATAAGCTTCATTTGGCGTTCCTGCATGTGCGAATATAAATATTAGTATTACTAACATTTCCGGTTTTTGAGTAAACATACATATATGTACAAAATAAGACGCAGAACTCTGTTCAAACAACTAATTGTTTAAAGAAATCTAATCATAATCAATTAAATTTTAATTTAAAACCATCAATCAAGATTAGTAGAAGCAACAACAACTAAGAAAACATCAATAGTTTCTGATTTTTGCAAGCTTAACAACGATATAATTGGCCAAAGTTAATTTTCAAAATTGCACCATCATCAAAGCATAATAATAATAATATCTGTAAGTCTGTACCTACATATACATACATATATCAACAGCAGAAAAGGCGTAAAAATATTGATATTTATTATTGATATGAGATTTAGTTTTAATATATACAAATACAGTTGTTTTATATAATATCTGTTTTAAAATATTAATACAATTTTTGTAACTCTCTTTTCATTAATTTTCACAATGGTTACGCGTACACCTGATCGGAACCCTTTGTCATTGATTGATTTCACACAAACAAATAATACTAACAATACCCCACACTTAATACATTCAACAGCTATTCTTAATTCACAGCAGCACTCGGAAATAGCAGCGTCTTCTATAAAATTACCATGTTTTTGGAATGACCATCCCGAAGCATGGTTCATTCATATAGAGGCGCAATTCGCCTTCTAAAAATATAACATTAGATAATACCAAATATGAATACCTCATAATTTCACTTCCCCAAGACGTAATTATGACAGTTTTTGATATTATTCAAAATCCTCCTTCCGAAAATAAATTTGAAAATTAAAAAAAACATCTCATAGAACGCCATTAACTTAGTGAGCGTAAAAAATTGGACCAAGTACTATCTGTTACAGAACTTGGAGATAAAAATCCTTCTGAATTATACAGATCCCTTTAAGTGTTAGCAGGTTCAAATTTTAATGCAGATTTATTAAAAAAACTTTGGCTACGTAAACTGCCTAAATATCTGAATGTAGCTTTGACTGCATCAAATGCTGCCAATATTCAAGATATGCTTAAATTAGCTGATGATATGTGGGAGGTAATGAATAAAAGTGAAATTTGTAGTACCAATGTAACAAATACAAATTCCCAATTTGAAAAAACCGTAGAAAATTTAGTTAAAATTACTTCATCAATGTGCGAAAATTTTTCAAAATTATCCATGAAAGTTTGTTCTATGAGACAGACCATAGAAAACAGACCAGTAAGAGATTTTAGATCAGTTCACAGGAATCGTTCACGAACTAGATCACATTCACAAAACACAGTTTGTGTATATCACTATCGCTTTGGTGATAAAGCGAGAAAGTGTATAAAACCTTGTGCATATATAAAACGTGAATTTCAGGAAAACTAATTCCTCCTGTTACCTCGGCGACAAGTAATGGGTTGAACGAAATTTCAACACGTCGCCTCTTTATTTATGATAAAGACAACAAATTACAATTTATGATAGACAGTGGTGCTGAAATTTCCGTACTTCCTTCTTCGAAATTTAAAACTAGTTTAAAATGTTCTGATTTATTTTTAACGGCAGCCAATGGCACGCCCATAAAAACCTATGGTAAAAAATTATTAAAGGTAAATTTATGTTTAAGACGAGAATTTCCATTTAGTTTCGTTATTGCAGATATAACAAAACCCATTATCGGCGCAGATTTCTTAGCAAAATATGGTATTTTATTTGATTTGAAAAATAAGTATTTGGTTGACCCATTGACAAATATCTCAGTAAATGCAATATCAGGGTTTTCAAAAATATCGCTACCAAAATTATTTCCTATTGAAGATAAATACACGAAATTATTAAAATCGTTTCCATCGCTTATATCTGAACCTTGATTACAATAAGTCAGTGAAACATTCCACTGTTCATCGCATTACTTGTAATGGTAAATTACCTTTTTCGAAACCAAGGAGACCAGATCCAATTAAATTTAAAGTAGCAAAATCTAAATTTTGATTTTTTAGTGAAATCGGGTATCTGTCGTCCTTCTCATTCGCATGTTGCTTCTTCATTACATTTAGTTTCTAAAAAGGATTCCAATGATTGGCGTCTGTGTGGTGATTATCGACGATTGAATTATATAACAGTTCCTGACAGGTATCCACTCCCTCATATACATGATTTGAATATCAACTTACGTTCGAAACATATTTTTACAAAAATTGATTTAATACGCGCCTACCATCAAATACCAATAGCGGAAGAAGATATTGCTAAAACTGCAATAACCACACCGTTCAGTCTTATTGAATTTGTTAGAATGCCTTTCGGTGTAAGAAACTCTGCGCAGACGTTTCAACGTTTTATAAATGAAGTTTTAGCAGGTTTAGATTTTGTTTTTGTATACCTAGATGATATACTTATAGCAAGTAACAGAGAGGAAGAACACATGCAACACTTACTAACAGTTTTTAAAACTTTAGAAAACTACGGTTTAAATATCAAACCTAACAAGTGTATATTTGGTACATCAGAGGTAGATTTTTTTAGGTTATAATATTTCTAATGAAGGTATTAAGCCAACTAGCGCAAAAGTCAAAGTCATTCGTGAGTTTGAACGCCCTAAAACCGCTAAGCAAATGCAAAAATTTAAAGGAATGGTAAATTATTATCACAGGTATGTACCAAGACTAGCGGAGTACTTAAGCCCAATACATATGTACAATGATAACATTTGCTTTGAAGCAAAAAAAAAACAATTTAAATTGGAATAATGAAACTGTACAAAATTTTGAAAAGATTAAAGAAGTATTTGCATCAAACGTGCTTCTGAATCATTTTGACAAAAAATGCAGATCTTTCTATATCAGTAGATGCTTCATTAATTGCTTTAGGGGGTGTTCTTGAACAACACATTGGAAACGAAACTGAACCTTTAACTTTGTACTCAAAAAAGTTAACACCTTCCGAGAATAAATACAGTGCTTTTGACCGTGAGTTATTAGCAATATATGAAACAATTTAACATTTTAGGTATATATTAGAGGGACGCAAATTTACGGTTTATACAGATCACAAACCTCTTACTTATGTTTTAGATTCAAAAGTTGAACGTGATCCCTGTCAGACAAGGCACCTTGAATACATTTCCCAATTTACTAGTAATATCAGACATATTTCAGGCAAACCAAATATTGTAGCAGAAATTCTTTCACGAGTTCCAGAAGTAGAACCTTTAGATACTGGTGAGTTCAATCTTAGAAAGTTATATGAAGAACAGCAGAAAGATTCATTTTTAAATAATTTTATAAGAAATCCAGATAGTATTTATAATTTAAGAGAGATCGATGTTCCTATTCTTACTCTTAAAATTTTTTGTGAAGAATCGAATGGAATTACTAGGCCATACATTCCACAAAAGCCTTCGTAAAGAAGTATTTTCTAAATTCGCACATCCTGGCACTAGAGCTTCTCGACATTTAATTAAATCAAAATATTTCTGGCCATCTATGAATAAGAACATCAATGAGTGGGTAAAGTTTTGTACAGATTGTCAAAAATCTAAAGTATTTAGACGTACTAAAACTCCTGTTAGTAAAATAACTATACCAAAAGGTAGATTTGAACATCTCCATGTAGATATTGTCGGGCTTTTGCCAATTTCAAATGGTTGCAGGTACATATTAACTATAATTGATCGAAACACTCGTTGGCCAGAAGCATACCCTACAGCTACAGGCTACAGCAAAGTCAGTTGCTGCTGTTTTCTTCAAAGAGTATATACCACGTTTTGGGGTTTCTCTACAAATTACAAGTGATCAAGGCATTTAGTTTACATCAAATATATTTAAAGAGTTTGCAAAATTTGTAGGGTGTCAGTTAATCACAACTACTGCATATCATCCGCAAGCTAATGGCATGATTGAACGTTTGCATAGACAGCTAAAAGCTTCTATTTTAGCTAGGGGCAATTACGTAAATTGGTCAGATGAACTTCCTATTGTGTTATTGGGTTTAAGATCTTCATTCAAGGAGGATGTTAAATCTACCGCTGCAGAACTAGTTTATGGACAAAATTTACGCTTACCAAGTGAACTTGTAGTTCGATCTGAATCAAATTTTCATTTTGATAATTTTCTTACAAAAATTAAGAGCCATTTTCAAGGTTTTCATTCGGGCATATCGCATCATCAAAATTCAAAAAAAATTTATGTATTTAATGAGTTGAGATCATGCAAGCAAGTTTTTGTACGTGCTGATAGTAATAAAGCAGGATTTAAACCTCCATATGAAGGACCATATAAAGTCATTAACAAACATCCAAAATATTTCAAATTACATAACCGATATCACTCCTCTCGCCAGTAGTGAAAGTGTTGGAGTCTGTCTTACTACCGTATTTCACCGCAAACTTGCGGCTCGCCGAACATCAGCATGGTTTCCCAAAAACCACAGCACCACCACAGCGCTGAACGCCATCACCACTCAGATAGGGGACGGACTAAACCAAAAGCGCCCAAACCACAGGGCAGTGCTAGTTGCGCTTGACTTGGCCAAAGATTTTGACACGGTCAACCATGCGCAACTATTAAAAGACCTGGAAGATTCGTCCCTTCCCCCCTGGTGGCTGTCAATCGTCGGTTGAATTCAGAGGCGCCAGATCAAAACCCAGAATAGTTAAACAAGGGGTGTCACAGGGTGGTGTTCTATCTCCGTTCCTGTTTAACTATTACATATCGTCTATTACGCCGACATTGTACGATACTGGCAACAGCATACCTCCCAGCCGTGTCCGAATTTTTCGCTGGGAGAAACCTGGCATTGTCACCGAATAATTCCTCGGCCACCCTATTCACGACGTGGACTACGCAGGGGAACATGGAATTAGAAGTCTACGTTGATAGTGTCAAGCTACCAAATGTCTCACACCCCAAAATCTTAGGGGTGACCTTTGATAACATGTTCAAATACGGCGCTCATGTAACCGCAATTGCCAATAAAGTCCAAAGCCGTAACAAAATCCTCAAGTCGCTAGCTAGCAGCACTTGGGGTAAAGACAAAGAAATGTTACTAGCTACATATAAGGCAATTGGTCAGCCGGTGCTGAGCTACGCGACGCCCATATGGTCGCTGGGGCTTGCTGACACCCACTGGACGAGGCTTCAGGTCTGCCAGAACTCTGCCCTTAGAACCGCCACTGGATGTCTTCTTATGCCTCCTGAGCATCATCTCCACAACGAAGCGAAAATGCTCGGCGCTAAAGAGTATAGTGAGATGTTGACCAGGCAATTCCTGTTCAACCACAGCATCCGAAAAGACGCCTGGTCAACGAAAATCCGCTCCCCAGGAGAATAAGAAGCCATCTTCGCAAACATTTCGATGAGATCCGGCACCTGATTTCCACGCCGTTTGATCCTAAGGTGCACCGGCAGGCCCTCACCCTCATCCACACGAATTCGGTAAATTCCTATGTCAGCTCTCTCCCAGCGAACGCCGTTCTTCAGGCAACAACTCCACCCGTTGCCGAAGAGGAGCGCGAACTGCCTAGGGTGATGCTGGCCCAACTCCGCTCTGGATACTGTAATAGGTTAAACTCTTACTTAGCCAGACTTAACCCCGGCTTGCCGAATGTTTGTCCGGCTTGCGGCTTGTCCCCCCATAACACTAATCATCTTTTTGTCTGCTCAACCGAGCCTACTCTTCTAACACCCATATCCCTGTGGTCCACCCCTGTCGAAGTCGCTAGGTTTCTACGACTTCCGTTAGAATAGTTGATGAAACTACTGGGTAAGATACTGACTACCTAGGTACGGCTAAGTAGCGCTACAATAACAACAACAACATTCATAGTCGTGTTTAGCCCTCTTGAACATTTAATAGGCACAACATTTTTATTTACCACTATGAACCACAGAATCGGCTAATTTTCCCTCAGCACAGAAAATACGTATTTAATGAGAAGTGGACTCAGCATTTTTATTTAACTGCGGTGCTGGCGATATTTACATAAATTTTGATATTTGTTTTCTTCTAGGACAAAACCATTTTCCAATATGACAAAACTGAAGATTTGTGGCATAAATGGAGTGATATAAAAATAGATGTCTCGGATTTCGGAGTAATTTTAATGGGCGAAGATTTAATATTCATTGGTGGCGTTCGAAACGGCGCAATTAATGAAGTAACCAGCTGGAATTGCAAAACTAAAACATGGAAACAGCTGCCATCAATGAAGGAGGCACGATGTGGTCATAGTGTTGCAATATTAAATAACAAAATATATGCAATCGACGGAAAGGGCGCAGCTGGGACGGGTTCAGTTGAGACGTAAGTATGAGCTATGTAGGTTTTTGTGCGGCATCGCATGCGCAAGAAATCAAACAATTATTTGGATCGAAGTGACGTCATAACCGACAGCATAATAACAAATCCAACATAGTAAAACCTTTGAAATCCTTTTGCGTTTTGGGCGAGATTTGTTTGCTATGACACTTTTAAATTCGCAATTTTTAGCCTTCGTGTATAAAGAATAACGAGAAAAAATATTCAAAATCCACATTGGCGATATTTGTAACAGGATTAAACATGTATAGCTGAGGTTCAGACTATAATGCATTTTGAAAACGGTGCCTGCCAAAAAGCCAAAATCTACCTTAACCGAAAAGGTTGGAGGTTACTCAAAAGATTTTGATTATTCAATTAACCCCACACAAGTTTTAACGAGAAATATGTTTAATAATCCGTGACAATAAATGAGTTCAAGCAAAAAAAACTAGAGTGATCTCAAAGATAAATACGTAGCTAAATCTTGACAAAACAAAACAAAAACAAACAAAAAATACACGAAAAGGTTTCATTTCGAAAAACCACTCATGGTTCCACCACATCTCTACAGCTCCCAGGTAATATTGTGGGATCCAATAGCAACGAGGAAGTACTGTCGGCATCTAATAAAGGGTATTTTTTCAAACTCGCAGTCAGACATTTGGGGGTCTACACACTTTTCTCATATAAATTCCTTCGTCCTCTATTTTAGCAAAATTTCTCAAACCCATTGCAGTTTTCCGGGCAAAGAGCAACTTGTAGATGATTCTTGTGTAGCTTTCCCGATCGGGTCACCTCAAACCGCACCCCTTTTTAAGACTTTTAACATAATTACTTATAATTTGACCAACAAATACTTCGACGGTCATTTTATGCCTTAAAGACGACTAAACTTAGGTAAGCATCCCCCTTAAGATGCTGAAAACTTGTGTGTCAAACCAATTTCTTGAAGCTGAATTTAGTATTTCTTTTGCTTTTGCCTCCCTATTTTAGCTAGCTTGAATGGGAATGGACTATTAGATATTATTGGTAAATAACTAAGAAAGAAAATCAACTCAATTGTAATAAGAAGACTACACAAATAAGATTTTTTTAAATTTCCTGTAAACATTTCTTGGTAAACTGTATGTGTCTAAATACCTTCAAGGTATACTGTTTCTAATGGATGGAAGTCAATAAATGCTATGATGGAACCACGGAAATTCGCCGCTGCCGTTGCTTTAAACAATAAAATTTATGTAATGGGCGGACACAATGGAAGAAGGTTGTTAGAATCTGTCGAATGTTATGATCCTACAACTGATCTCTGGACCCGATGCGCGGATATGAATGAAACACGTTCTGATTTCAGTGTAAGCTCAAAATGAACTTGAAAATGTGTTAGATTTGTAATTAATCAATGACTTATCACTTTTATTTTAGGCAACAGTACACAAGGGACAAATATTTGTTGTATCTGGCTGCGATACACCAGGCGTTGAACGTTACGATCCACAGAGAAATGAATGGACTAAGGTTGGATAACAAATATGAATATATATACTAATTTGACAATCTAAATTAACATCACCCTTTGTAGATTTGTTCCTTGAGTACCTCCCTTCAATGCGTTGGATGCATTTCTTTCGACAATCAATTGTGGGCTGTTGGGGGCTTTAATTCAGATTTAGTTTCAGTTTACGACGATGAAAATGATGAATGGATCAAGAAAAATTCAATAGCTCTTCGTGGACCTTACTATTGCTTTACTGTACCTAAAGCTGTTCTTCAAAGTGAACGTGAAAAATGAATTAATGAATGAAAACAAAAACTAAAAATAAATTCGCACAAATTTTAATCGTAACTGATTTTATACGAAGCTTCCTTTTCAATTTATAATAACAGAAAGAAAGAAATTAGAGATCGGGATCGAGTGTAGTGAAAGATCGTCTGCTGAGTGTGAGATTATACTCTCATCGCACCCTTTTCCAAAAATATCGTGTTTGGAATATATTTTGTTTTTTAAATATGTTTTCAGCTTTTATTTATAGTATGTGGGCCATTTAACTTAAACTCGAATACAATTATTTATGGCGTTTTCAAACCATCTCAACAACTCAACATATAATAATGCCGTTATACAAGATACTTGTATTATATTGTTGTGTATACATAGCGCTATATATGCAAATACGTTCTATATATATGCGAGTACGTTATGCTAAGCTACTTTTTATTGGTTCGTCACTATTTTTTTTTTTTTTTTTGAAGGTGAAACTTTTGAAAATTGCTATTTCTCAAAAACGTATGCATTTGAAAGAATTAATTTATGTTGTTGTATGCAATTTGTTTGCTATTTTCCATTTGTTGTTGTTTGGAAATATTTGTTACCTTGAAATCCCGTTGTTGATTATGATCATTTAGATGTTTGTGTAACTTTCCTCTACTTAAATAAAAATAAAAATTAAAGATTTGGTTTACCTGGTGTTGGTTTCCGCTCGGTTTATTCTGATAAATTTTGTGTTTTGTTGCTGCTATTGTTGGGATTCGTCTTATGTACATTGTAATCTTATAATTTAATGATAATTAAGTTTAAATTTAGAGCGTTTCAAGTGTTGTTGTTATAGTAACAAATTGCTTGCACGTTAAAAGTTTTGTTGTTGTTGCATCAACATTTTCTAAACTTCACTTTTATTTGCTTGTTTTTCGAATAAAAATTTTGTAGTGAATTAATTTTTAATTTTAGATTTTTAACTTGTTTTACTTCAACCCCGTTGCTTTCCCGCTCGTTCTGCTTCTTCTGCTCGTCCTTGTTTACTTCACACACGCCTCTGCTGCTCTTCAAACACTTCTACACCACTTTACTTTTGCACCATCTTCATTAACATATCGGTTGATAAGGATTTGGGTCTCTCAATTGGCAAACCTAACGCGCGATCCCAAACCAATGAAGCTAACACACCGAGCGCACGTGACACGCCAAACAATACAGTGTAGTAGTTCATCTCCTTCATGCCATAGTATTGCAATAGCACGCCAGAGTGAGCATCCACATTGGGCCAGGGGTTCTTAACCTTGCCGGTTTCGGTGAGAATTGGTGGCACGATCTTGTAGATCTTCGAGACCATTTGGAAGAGATCATCCTCGGGCAGGTGCTGCTAAAGCACGTCCAAAATAATCGGCACAGGTGTCAAAATACGTGTGTTGACCTCGGTATCAATGCTCCGAAATCGAAATTGGTTTTAGTGAAAAGTTATTATTGGTTGTATTTTAGCAGTTGTCTCTTATCCGCCAATGTAATTCTTTCCTTTTTTTAAATTTTTCAATTTTTCCGCAAGATAAAAATTTACACCCATACTCATGAAAAGTAGAATTGGTTTATAAAGTTTTGGTTTTTGAAGGCAGTGGAAGAGGCCTCATACCGCCGCCCATAGGCTGAGCTTTACTGAAAGCAAAATAAAGTTGGGAGAAGAACAACAACAAAAACACACATAAATAGAACATTCGAATATACATATGTACATACTTTGAAGGGGTAAAGGGGGAGCATGTTGTCGCGCTGGGCTCCACTCTTAAGGCAACAAAGTGCCCAAAACGTTCGTGCCGCAGCAACCAGTTATCGCCTAAACATCTGGGAGAATGAGGAGAGGGAGGAGAGACGAGCAGCCGACTATACAGATTTTGTGTTTTTTTTTTTGTTAAATTTTAAATCGAATAATTTTATTTGCCTTTTTCGATAGTCACCAGTTTTTTTGCCTAAGTTGGATTACTAAATATTATTCCATTTATACCATTACTTTTTTTCGAGCCACCCTAATGCTAACTCCCTCCTTACTTCATAATTTTCTTTAGTTAGTTTTTTTTTTAATTTTTTTTTTGGGATAGTTAATTTTATTTTTGCCTTTTGTTATTTGGTATACCAACAGTTAAAAACATTCCTACTCTTAAGTTCTTTTTAAGTTCAGTTGAAGAACATAATTTGTTATATTTTTTTTACGGCGATCGGACTAATATTAATATTAATTTTTTTTCCTTTTCCTTTTCTCTTTCATCTTCCATTCCGCATATATTTTTCTTTTATTTCTTTAGTTTCTTTTTTTTAATTCTTCCTATATATTTTTTTCTATTTACCTAATCATCAACTTTTGTGATTTCTGTCTTTGTTTCCATTCGTTGGAATTTTCCTATTTGTCCGTTTAGTTCTTTTCTCTTATTTTTATTCATTTATGGTGGTGCTTTTAATTTCGTCGAATTCGTATATTTTTTTTTGCTAAATTCAACATATTTTTTTTTCAAATCCACCTTATTTTATTTTTTTCCACTCATTGCCACTTTTTTCTTTTTTTGATCATCCATTCACTCACACCTTCCGCATCACCCTTTGTTTTTTTTTTTTTACCTACACAGGCAAAAGGCATCAATCCCCAATTTCATCTAAGTTTTTTTGTGCGTTTTCCTGAACTTTTTTAGTTTTTTTGGTTGAAATTACGGTATTAGTTTTCACTTAATTTATTTGTTTTATTTTTTTGTATTTATTCATTTATTTATTTATTTATTTTATTTATAATTTCGGTCTGCAAAGCATTCATTTTCATTTCTTTTATTATTTCCTTTTTGGCTTGGATTCGGAAGGCAGCTAGCAGAGGGATATTAAGCTCTCGGCGCACAGTGGTCGTCCCATAAGCCATAGTATATTATTTGCATTACATTTTGTTTTTATCCCTTTTCATCTAATTGTTTTATTAACTTCAAGTTTTTTTGTTAAATTTTAATTTCTTTGATTTTAGCTTAGGTCCCATTTTTGTTTGATCTTTTTATTCTTCGCGGAAGTTTTTTTTAAGGAATTAGTTAACTAAGTTCAGAGCAATAAGATATAGTGCTGACTTTTTTTGTATCTAATTTGAATTTTTAAACAACCCTTTGGCTAAGTTAGCAGACAATTGGTGTGGGTGTTGGACTTGCGCATTAGAGGGGACGTGAATGGGAGCGGACCTTGATAGACGGAACTGATTAGGGACATGGGACGATGACGAACGATAGACCTGTGTCAGGCTAAGGGGACTCCACTCGGTGATCGAAGTCAACGTGGAGTCCAAGGTTGTGCATGTCCCATGAGCAAGAGGCGTAGGATGACTCCACCTGACCGGACTGGCCTCTCACCTGTATTCTTTCCTTTCCTGTAGTATTCCTCTCGTCTAGCACTCAGGCATGAACCACCTTTTTTTGTTAGTATAGCTGTAGGTAAGGCTAGTGAGCAAAAAATCACCCCACCCGACGAGCTAGCGGGCTACCACCATGCCACTTGCCACCTTTGCCTTACCCCAACAGCCAGTTATAGAACATCTCCTAAAGGAACCAAATACCGTTTCTGAAAGGAATATACCAATATTTTTAGTAGTTTGCGAGGTATTTTGCAGTCAAAGTTCTCAATTTTCTGTCATTTTCATGTGGTTGTTGTAATCACAGATTAGGCCATTCGAAAATATTGAAAAAGTGTGTTCGATGCAGAAATACTGGGGATCGCGTAGACGGTGTTGGACCGGCTCATTGTTATTTTTTGGAAGCGCGGCCCAAGGCCACTTACGCGGAAAGGTGTTCTGCACATAAATACCTTGGATCACACCCCCCCGTTTGGAATTTAACCTTGGTCATTTTTTGGTTTTTTGCAAATATTTCCGAAAATATTGGATCTCCGGAAGCGGATTCACATAGCTGGGATCGAAACGCGTCTTTTGATATCCCTCCCGACATTTTTTGGTAAACCCTAGCACTCGGTAGCCCACTTAAACGATTACCAAAATTAATATAATAATATTGTCAGTAGTACTTTTATTAAAAAAATGGCATTTGGGTACATAGCGTATGGTTTATCGCGGGATGAGGAATGTTTAGCCTGAATCCTAATAGATAAGTTAGTGAATAGCACAATCTACAATGTAAGCGACAAAATCGTTAGTTCAAATCCCAAAAAACCGCATTGCTATAATTTAATGAATTCCACCACAGGATAAATAATCGATCTCCTCGCAATACCAACCAACCAAGCTGGCAACTCTGTAGCAGCCGATTAACATTGAAATCGGGGAATCACCTATTGTCCCATCTTTGTTTATCGCTGGTTACGCGTGTCTTATAATTTTGCTAATTAAATTGACTACATAAATCAATACCCAAGTGCTAATAGTACGGCAATTTCAAGCAAGTTTTAATTTCGAAAGTTGGTAAGTAGCATTGTTTACATATACGTATGCCATGGTAGAAGCCATAATAGGAAGTTCCGAAACATGGCTTTGCTGGAAATCCGAATCAACTCAAGAATCTCGACTTGCGAAAGCCCACTACCCTGTCATTGCATTGGTAATACTTTCCATGTTACCTCCGTAACAATTATGGATGGAAAGTATTACCATTGCATTTAATACCTACTGATCGAATCATCAACATTAGCAAGTTGCATTCAAAGAAAAGGGGTTTGGCAGGCAGTCGGTCGTCTATCTGTTTTTTTGAGTTGGCGTTTTGTATTTGAAGATGTAATCTATTTACAAATCCCATAGAATCGTCCACATATTCAAGATTAATTTGCAATGGCAGCATGTAACACACGTGAACGCCTATCGGAGGTAAATCCCGATGCAGCTAAATACTTTATGGAAAAGCTCTTATATCAAATATACGAACACTTTGACGAGCAAGATTTAATTGATGTAACATTCAAGTTCAGTTCAAATCCAACTGTTTTGTAAGTTAGAATGTTGACTAAAATAAAATTCAGTTTCATAAATATTTTTTAATGCCTACAGAGTTACAGCACATCGCTTGATATTATCTGCCGCAAGCCCTTATTTTCGAGAACTCTTCAAAAGTGAGGAAGGAATTTGTCCTGTAATCGAGATCACCAACATTGATAGCAACACCTTTGAGAGTTTAATAATTTTTTGTTACACCGGCAAAACATCCATAACCATCGATAATGTGGACAAAATACTGAAGGCGGCTTTACTTTTGAAATTGGAGGACGCTGTTGCCAATTGTGCCGATATTATCGTAGAAAATATAACCGATTTTACATTGGAGCGTGCTTATGCCCTAGAGAGTGAGAGTCAATGTGAGATACTAACACAAAAAATTTCGGACTATGAAACTCGAAACTTTATGAGTGTAAGTTCTACTATGCAATTGCAATAAAATCTTGTTGAATGTCGTAATTAAAATCTTTTTTAATGCCAACCTTTTATTTTATTAATTTTTCAGATAACCCAAAGTGTTGAATTTTTAAATTTTGAAGCCAATAAATTGCAAAAGGTCTTGGAATGCAATTCCTTGAATGTGCGTACTGAAAAGGATGCCTTCGAGGCAGTAAAACGTTGGTATGAACACGATGCTTTTGGGCGTAAACAACATTTACCTGATTTAATCGCGTGCCTACGACTAACGCAGTTGGACATGGATTTCTTAATAACAAAAGTCCAACCATTGCCGGGCTGTGAATTAATTGCTTACAAAGCTCTATCTTGGATCAGCTGTCCTTCTATTCGTCCTAATTTTACTTTGAAATACACGGAGCAACATGAGAAGCAAAGTATTGTGCCGGAACAACTTTTATTGGCGTTGAGTATAAATGTAAATTTCACTGTGTGTAAATCATATTGTATAGGTAGACCGTTGTTAATCCCCTTTATAATTCTGTGAAACCACTACAGAGTAGTTGACAGGAGTTGGCGGAGCAAACAGATACAATATTCATAATAGTGAATGGAAGGCATCGATCGTAAATGCAATGACAATTTTTTTGTGCCACTGCACGGCACTAACATTAGGGGTTCAGAATATGCCGGTTGTAAGAGGCGACTAATATACAGAAAGGTAATGACATGCCACCTGATGGTTGATCTCCGGATATGATGCCTCTCACCTCTCATTACCCATCTTCGCTTTCCTTTCGGAAGGAGAGATGACATGATGTAGAAGATTACACTCAAATCGCTACCACGACAGTCGAGCAGTACCGAAATTGAGTACCGGAGCATGCTGGATTCATATCCGGCCAAGGACTGTCAACTCCACAACACTCCCGAAAACCTTCGGGGACTGTATATTCAGTGCATTTGAATTAAATGAAATTGTAAAAAAATATTTTTTTTTTAATAGATGCAAGGATACTCGTGAAGAGTTCCGTTTAAATAATCTAATACATGTCATCTATGGTCCCGATTGTGCAAGAAGATTGTGTTTGTAGATCTACACCCTCCATTCAAAAGACGGAACAAATGTAATAACTCAAATGAAAAACAAATTAATGGAAATAAAAACATGTACATTAGAGTGGGTTGATTTGAAAAGTGAAAAATCGCCATAGCGGTAACTATTCTAGGGGTCATTATAAGCAACTTTGCTGAAGAAACTTTGGGTCTGAAGTTGGCTTGAAACCCCCGGAAATCGCATTGAAGTTTCATAGTTAAGTAATGAAAATTTTTGTATGCGACCTATCACACTTTGTGACAGCGAGCATTAACTTTTTATGGGACATACCTTAAGTTGTAGTTCTAGTCAAGCACACAAAAACTACACAACGAGAATTTCAAATATATTGTCAACATCTGGAAATAGGGGGCAAAAACTCCTTTTTTAATTGCTTCAATGATATATCTGAAACTTTAACAGGTCGATGTCTGTACATTGCAGATGTTCCAAAAAAAATGATACGGTCAATCATTATTAAGCCCAAAGAATCCAAATCAACCGTTTTTACAATTTTTGTTAGCCTGTCTGTCTAAATGTTTGTAATTAAATGAATCTTTCGTCGTCGTCCCTTGTCAATTTTGGTTTTGTCGCAAACCGGTTTCGTCGATGCGACAAACAAAATGAAGTGCCAAAGTATACCCACGCGAGCCTTACGTTTTTCCGTCTCACATTTTTGGGGATATGTGAATCCTGGGATACCCTAGAGTCCTATAAATAAAGAAAGTCTTTGGTAACACAACCTTCCATTTATACTTGGCAAAATACATGACATCACATTTTTGGGGATATCTCCGAAACAAGCTGAGATATTGAAATTTATCACATTGATTATGAAATCACTCGTAAGCGCCTTTCGTTTCATACCCATATTGTACTTACACATTTTTGGTCACCCCTGGCCCACTTATTGGTCGATAACTCGGAAACCGGTCGAGTTATCGAAATAAGGGATACCTTAAATTTTAAGTTGAACGTCTACTAATAAATGACGAAAGATTCATTTAATTAGATTAAGCAGTTTTTGAGTGATGCGACCACAAACATTTAGACAGACAGGCAGGCTGACAAAAATTCTAAAAACGGTTGTTTTGGATTCTATTGTCATAATAATGATTGACCGTATCAATTTTTTTGGAATATCTGCAATGTATCGACCTGTTAAAGTTTCAGATGTATCCTTGAAACAATTAAAAAGGGGTTTTTGCCCCCTATTTCCAGATGTTGACAATGTGTTTGAAATTCTCGCTGTGTAGTTTTTGTGTGCTTGACTAGAACTACAACTTAAGGTATGTCCCGTAAAAAGAATGCTCGCTGTCACACAGTGTG
Source organism: Sphenella marginata (assembly GCA_951509765.1). Lineage (NCBI taxonomy): Eukaryota > Metazoa > Arthropoda > Insecta > Diptera > Tephritidae > Sphenella > Sphenella marginata. Next base: position 40,931 of record CATOCK010000049.1, read on the forward strand.
ATAGGTCGCATACAAAAATTTTCATTACCTAACTATGAAACTTCAACGCGATTTCCGGGGGTTTCAAGCCAACTACAGACCTAAAGTTTCATCAGCAAAGTTGCTTATAAGGACCCCTAGAATAGTTTCCGCTGTGGCGATTTTTCACTTTTCAAATCAACCCACTCTAATGTACATACCTATGGAATGGTATAAGAACATTCAAAATAATAACGAATATAGGGTTGGGAATTTTTATAAAACACAGCTTATAACTAGGTTATGATGTGCCTCGATTATCTGGTTGATCCAAAATTGTACCGTGACCATTAATGGGTTAATATCGCTGTTTGATTAAGGAAGTCGTATCGGCCGATATCTCTCCTTTTGCCAGTAGTGAAGACTTCGGAGATAGTTTTGTTCCCTTACTATACCATGGTTGGCCGACCACCTCCACGATTTTCCGCAAAATAAACAGCACGATTACCGCTGAGCGCCAAAACCAGATAAGTGGTGTTCTCACTTTGTATTTCATTTACGG
>CATOCK010000050.1:0-12500 GCA_951509765.1 Sphenella marginata
CCAATCTATTCCGAGCCTAAACAATAGCGAATTTGGTGGGCGCGGCCACGCTCCTTGCTTATAAAGCTTTAACCGCTTACATGAGCCAAAAGTACTGAATCGATCTTTACAAGGGTTATACCATGTCCTATATATAACTTTGGAAAAGAAGGCGTGCCATGCCCATAACTTTTAACGTATTTTGTGAAATTTTTTGATATACGGATATATGTGTCCATTAATCAATATTTACCTAATTTTAAAAAAGTGGGTGGTGGCACGCCCACGGATTTTATTATGTTGTTTGTCCCTATTTGAAGATCAGTTTTCATTGCAGATCTTTATGATACTTTCACAGTGGCTTGTTAATAGTGAAATGTTGATATTTTGTTTATTCACTTGAGGGCGGTGCCACGCCCATTTTCCAAAATATTACCAAAAAACCTTTAAACATAACTAATAACATCATCAGGTGAATGAGTGTACTAAATTTTAGCATTATATCTTTATCAGTTAAACAGATATTGCATATTCCGGTTTCCTAACTCTCGTTTAGAGAACTTTAGTCCAAAAAGGGGCGTGGTCGTTCACCGATTTTTCTTATTTTCTATGGTAGTACTCTACATAAACATAACATGCCTGATACCTAGTTTCGTAAACCTATCTCACACCGTTCTGAAGTTATTAGCAGTCGAATTTGAAAATTGCTTGACTCATAAGTGGGCGGCGCCACGACCACTTTCCAAAATTTTGCAAAAATAATGTAAAGAATGTGAAAATTGATGTATGTACCAAATTATATTATTATAGGGGTGTCAGTTAATTAGATATGGACTTTTCAATATTTCCATCTCCTTTCAATATAACTTTTATAAAAAAGTAGGCGTGGTTGCCAAGCGATTTCGTTTATTTTCTATATCTGAATTTAACACAACAATAGTATGCCCTCTACAAAATTTCGTTATACTAGCATAAACTGTTCTCAAGTTATTAAGAGACTAATTTTAAAATTTCTTCAAATATATGTGGGCGGTGCCACGCCCCTTTTCAAAAAATTTGATAAAATCCGCCTTAGAACATATAAATCAATACATATTGCAAATTTTATCATTGTAGCTGCTTCTGATATGGAATTAACCCGTTTTATACGTTTTTCGAAATTTTCGATATCGAAAAAGGGGGCGTGGTTATCATCCGATTTCGTCCATTTTCAATAGCAACCTACCTTGGCCAGAAAGTAACCCCTATGCAAAATTTCATGCAAATATCTCAATTTTTACTCAAGTTATCGTTTACACGGACGGACAGACGGACAGACGGACAGATGGACGGACATGCCTTAATCAATTCCTCTTTTCAACCTAAGAACTTTCATATATGGAACCCTATATCTAACTCGATTATTTTGCGCCGTTGCATAGTACCGCTATGTGGACAAAATTAATATACCCTTGTACTAGTACTAGTACGCTGGGTATAATTATAAGGCCGCTCAAAGATTATTTATTGTTGCAATGTTTGTCTTAGTTGGAGATAGGGTAATCGAAAGGTGCTCCACACAAGCCAAAGAAATAAGGTAACACCTTTAACACTGGAGTGCACGCGAAACAAGTCTTGCCGAACGACTTGATTTAAAAAATTTACTTCTTTATTTATTAACGTTCATACATTCATTTATTTACAAAAGTTCTTACAAGCTAATTTATAACATTTTTATATTTAGTCATCAAAATTGCATTATGTACAATATGTATCGAAATATTGATTTCATAAGTGCCAATGCACTTCTTTTGTTGTGAGCTAATTGCTTAATTTCTCTAAATACTATTTGTTTACTTTATTGTGCAATACGATGGTACAATGCACTGAAGTATTTTGTTAGGTGTAGCGTTACGCTGACCAGTCAACCTCAATTTGCTTTGCTATTGGAGTGGAATGGCCAGGTGACGTAACTCCCCCTTCCCTTGATTGAAAACACTCCTGGGTTTTTGTATTTATGTTTAATTCAATTGCTTTATGTTTGTTTGTAAAATGAATAAAAAATACAAGCAAAATTAAAGCAATTACTGCAATGAATGAAATTATCAGCCAAATGTTAATTTGATATTTTTTCTTGTGGTAGGTAAGTTCTTCGATTTTCTGAGCGTTTTCAATTTGGGTGATGATTAGTTCATCAAATGTGGGATGAAGTTGTGTATAATTGATATTTGATTCGAGATAGCGTATTACATATTTTTGTTCAAATGCTTTATTTAAGTTTTTATAAGTTTCGTTTCTGACTTTAAGTTCACAATCATTAAATGAAATAAGATGAGTTCCTACTAAATACAAAATTCTTTCGTTACATGTACTGCTTATCTCGATTCCTTTCGTATTCTTTACAATAATTAAGCCTTTTTCAATTTCTTCGATTTCTTCTTTACTGTTTTTTATTTTTTTACAGTATTTCCTGATTATACATGAATTTTGAATTTTCAGATTTTTCTGGTATCAATTTTTTGAGAAAAGGTATCTTGTATTATTAATCTCTAAAACATGTTCGCTTTTAAATTGTAGCTCCTCCGAATTTTTGTTTGTACAAGGTGTTATAAATATATGTTTTGCTGTAGTTACTTCAGTTGGAATCTTTAGTGAAAATATAATATTACCTGCTGAGGCGGCTGCACCTAGTTCGATATTCTCTAACTTAAATATATCTATATTGTATCTATTTATCTCCTCAGGGGTTAGAATGTTGCTGGACATTAAGTTTAGTCTAGCTGATGCTAAATTATTTTGTATGTTTTCTATGTTACTACTAAGTGTCCTAATTCTAAGTAGAATGTCGAGGTATATGATCTGTCTGTGTATGTCTCTATTCTCATTTTGTATTGAATTTAATTTAAGAGAAATCTGTTTTCTATCTGACTCTATAGCTTTTTTGATGCTTTGGAAAGTTTTATTAAAGTTGTCGTTAATTTTTATGTTTTTATTTATAGTTTCTATAGCATTATGGTTGTTCACATCGATAACCTTGAGATGCTCTTCTATATTCTGTCTGTCGTCGTCGTCCATGGTTCCATACAACCATTTCATTGTTGTACCTAAGATGTTAACTAATCCTCTTTTTTGCTTATGTGGTAATAGTGTGTAGAGTTTACTTCTTAACATTGTGAATTCCTGTGTCAAGATTTGTTCCTTTTCAGTCAGTTTAGCGTCCCTAACTAGATTTTCTAGTGCGTCAATTATATTTCCTATTTCCTGCGGTCTGATTATATGTAGAATAATGTCGAAATCTGTAATGACTTGTACGTTGCTGAGTTTTATTTCGGTGAATCCGTCTTCGCTCTTGAACATCATAAGCATTCTTTTTAATTCTTTTAATATTACTGACATGGATGTTTTGAAGTGGTAACTTCCTATATCTGGATTCATGCTTATGCCTAAGTGCTCGATAATTTTTTACGTATCCTGCGCTTCTGTTTTCATTATAAATCGTGTTAATCTTGTTGATGATTCTTTCCTTAGTATCCCTTATCCTGTCATGAATTACCTTTTTGTCAAATTTCCCTGCTGCTACGTCTGAAGGCGTTGCTTTCAAGGTTGAATGAATGTTGTTATTGTAGGTCTGAGTACACTTGTACATTTTCTCTCTGGTTGATAAGGCAGGATACTCTATTTCTGTGATTCTAAATTTTTCTCCTATCGTGTTGTGAAACCTTTCGATGTCTGAGTTGCCCGTGTGACTATTGGGTTTAGTAAAGTGAACTTCGACACCTTCTTCTCTTAAAAAGTCCCTCACATTTACGGAATTGAATTCATTATCAGTTATAAATAGTCTAGGCTTCCCTCTCATAGCGAAGTACATTCGCAAAGTTTCGACAAATGTTATGCTATTTTTGTCTTCTAAAAAGAGTGCTACTGCGAATTTAGAAAATTTATCGATGAAGGTCATGAAGTTGTGTTTTTTAATCGTGTAAGTATCTAGGTGTACTACTTCGTTAGTATCCTTGGGCGTTTCTGTTAAATTGAATTTCGGTTTTATTGGTTTCCGATCGTATTTAGTTTGGCAACATATATCGCAATTGTTTATAAATTTGTGAATAAGCTGTTTTAGATTTTTATGGTGTATGAGCCTTTTTAATCCTTCATAGTTTTCATTGATGCCTGAATGGCCACTTTCTGTGAAGTGATAATTTTTAATGTACCTAAAGGCTTCATCTTCATCTCTCATATCTTTAGCATGATGTGAGCATTTGAAGAATTTTATTCCTCCATTAAATAATTCTATCAATTTTTGTTGTACGGCATTATATTGGCTATCAGGGAGCTCAGAAAAAATTCCTACCTTTCCTGATTTGAGGAATCTTCGGAAGATATCTGACATAAAACCGCTATTTATATCATCTAGGCTAATAAATATCTTCCTTTTCCCATCAACTATTTCTATCTCTCTGTTCTTATGATCGGTTAAGATTATTTGGGTATGGAACCGATTGACTACTGTACCTAAAATTGGAAAGTGATTGTTGAGTTCCTCTTCTTCGGAATGTATTGTTGCACAAGTGCTTATGTTGTCTATGTTATCCGACCTTGCTAAGTAGATTTCGCCTGTGTCATTATTTATTCTACTTAGAAAATCAGCTAGGGTATTTTCTTTACCTTTAATGTAGCCGATATTAATGTCGTATTCTCCTAGTTTTAGTATCCATCTCTGTAATCTAGGGTTAATGTCTTTCCCTTTATATTTAGTTTGTAGCCACTTTAGTGGTTGGTGGTCAGTTAATAAGTCGAAGTTCCTACCATAAACATAAGGCCTAAAATAGTTAACTGCCCATACTATGGCAAGAAGTTCTTTTTCTGTGGTTGAATATTTTTTTTCATGCTCATTCAAAGTTCTGCTTGCATAGCAGATTGGATGTCCTGTTTGCATTAGTGCACCTCCTATGGCGTAATCACTTGCATCAGTGACAATCTCAAACTTCTTTTTAAAGTCCGGGTACTTTAGCACCGGTGGGGAGATTAGTAACCTTTTTAGTTTATAAAAGGCATCCATATACTGTGTATCATGAACGTTAACCTTTACATCCTTTTTCAGATACTTTGTCATAGCCTGAGCTATCTTGGCGTAATTCTTTATGAATTTACGATAGTATCCAGTTGCTCCTAGAAAGGATTTTATTTGTTTTGCTGTTTGCTGCAGCTTGAGTTTTTGAATTGCCTCCACTTTGGTGGGGTTTGGCTTCCTTCTGTGGTCAAGATGTGTCCTAAATATTCTGTAGTGGTGGCGAAAAAGTTACATTTGTCAATCTGAATTCGAAGATTGTGTTGCCTTAGCCTATTGAAAATTTTTCTGATGTTATCCATGTGTTCCTGGGCTGTGGTGCTGAACACAAGGATATCGTCTAGGTAGACTACACATATTTTATTAATGTAATCCCTTAATACTGAGTTCATAAGCCTTTGGAAAATGGCTGGGGCATTTTTTAGGCCAAAAGGCATACGAACAAACTCGTAATGTCCTAGTGGAGTAGAAAATGCGGTTTTCGCCCTGTCTTCTTCTTTAATAAGAATCTGGTGAAAACCCTTCGCCAGGTCTAATGTGGTGAAATACTGGGCTCTTCCTAATTTCTCCAGTATGTTTTCAATATTGGGAATAGGAAATTTGTCGCTTACAGTAATATCGTTCAAGCATCTATAGTCTATAACGATACGCCATTTCTTTTTCCCGGATTTGTCCACTTTTTTTGGGACGATCCATAGTGGTGAGTTATAAGGTGAACAGCTTTCTTTAATGATACCATGTTCTATCATTTCCTTCATTTGTTTATTTATTTCCTCCTCGTGGATTTGAGGGTAGCGATAAATTTTAGAATATACGGGCCTATCAGTTGTTGTCACGATTTCGTGTTTTACCTCATGTGTGTGGGAAAGTATTTGTCCTTCTTGAAAAAATAAGTCAGAATTGTCGTTTACAATTACCTGTAGTAGACCTTTTACTTCTTCATTCATGTCCTCCCGCAATAACTTTTGCATAATGGTGCTATCTACATACCTGTGTGGCCTCGAGTGTATGTATATCCTCGAACTTATGTGGACATGCATCAATGAATCTCGTTCTAACATTATGAATTTCGATATATCCATCCTTAAGGTTTATGATTGCTTCCATAGGTTGCAGAATATTTTGTCCTAATATTGCGTCGAACTTTTTATTTTTCAAGTTGGTCAATTTCCAACTCATGAAATTGTTTTCTTTAAATTCGTTTGGTAGGGGGGTGATAATTTCAGTACTTACCCCCACGTTTCCATCTAATGTCCTAAAAGTCATGGGTTTTGTTAGTTTGGTTCGTTTGTATTTGAGGAGCTTGTCTTCTCCAATCAGAGATGTATTTGAGCCTGTGTCGATAAGGCATGTTATCTCGTCCTTACCGATATTTAATTTAACTAACGGTAGATTATGGGGTCGGCCGGAGACCGAAAATTTTCGCCCTCTTCGTGAGCAGCTTCTATATCGTCGACTTCCATAGGTTCAGTTCGGTTGTTTTTGTAATGCCCTGAGTTCGTGGAATTATTTTGGAATCGCCTACTCTGCTGAGAGCGGTGATTAAATTGGGCAGAGTTGGTTCTTGGTTGTCTGAACTGTCCGGAGTTGTCTGAACTAATCGCGGGTACTTGGGTTTTCCTATCTGGCAAGGGTGCTTGCTGAGAAGAGTGTGGTGATGAATTTTGTGTGAACCTATTTGGTTTATTAAACTGTTTTCTTAACATCCCTGTCTCTTCTAGCAGGTAGTATGCGTCTCTTAAGGAGTTTTTGCTTCTACTATATACTATACTGGCTAAATTAGGTTCTATGCCATTAAGAAAGGTTTTCAAAATTATCGACTCATTTACTGTTGGTGAAAATTCTACAGGTTTATTAGTGTCCTGATCATATTTTGTATTGAGTTTGTCTAAAATATTTCTTAAAATGTTAAAATAGTCACTTACGTTGTTGTTCTTTGCGGTGATCGCCTGATGGTAAAGGTTATGGTATGTTTCCTTAACTCCAAAGTTTCTTATGAGCTCACTTTTTATGCTATCCCAGGTTGGCGTGGACCCCAAAGTTCGGATCTTTGTCCTAATGTAGCGTTGGAATATGAATTCTTTGAGAGCCGCATTTTCGTTGAATAGGTAGTACTAATTCTACTTCTCTGATGAAGGCGGATAGGTCATGTGATCGGTCGCCCCGGAATTATTTTATCCTTGATGCTTCCTTGATAAGTTCCGTCACGGGAATTGCCAGTTGTTGCTGTTGACTTTCCATAATTGCTTTGAGTAGTAAGGTCCTTCGGGATTAGTATTATTGTTCGATTGTTCGGAGTTTTCGATCCGTGGTGATATTTATATTTATCGGTTCGATAGTTTTACTTGTGGTCAAATATATAAATTTTTGTCCCACTTTATTTAAACTTTCATTGATTTTCGCAATGTCACTTTCAAAGCTCTTTAGAGTTTGTTTTATTTTGTGGTAAAATCTTTGGATTTTTGTTTCACTTTAATGATTCAACGTCGGTTGATTTGCACAAAGTCACTTGCAAAGCTCTTTAGAGTTTGCTTTATTTTGTGGTAAAATCTTTGGATTTTTGCTTCACTTTAATGATTCAACGTCGGCTGATTTGCACTAAGCCACTTGCAAAATTCTTTAGAATTTGCTATGTTTCGCGATCCAATCTTCAGATTTGTATTAACCGAAACTTTGGTTCTGTCAATTCTTGGGAATTGATCTCCGTAGACTGCGCCAAACAAGTCTTGCCGAACGACTTGATTTAAAAAATTTACTTCTTTATTTATTAACGTTCATACATTCATTTATTTACAAAAGTTCTTACAAGCTAATTTATAACATTTTTATGTTTAGTCATCAAAATTGCATTATGTACAATATGTATCGAAATATTGATTTCATAAGTGCCAATGCACTTCTTTTGTTGTGAGCTAATTGCTTAATTTCTCTAAATACTATTTGTTTACTTTATTGTGCAATACGATGGTACAATGCACTGAAGTATTTTGTTAGGTGTAGCGTTACGCTGACCAGTCAACCTCAATTTGCTTTGCTATTGGAGTGGAATGGCCAGGTGACGTAACTCGCGCGGCCTACTATAGTAGACCATTGGTATGTTTTTGTTGATAACTTAACAATTCTGTATGCTAGAGCGGAGTAGTTCCAGGAAAGCCCTATGCATTAAATTTGTCGTCAAGTCACTACCGTGAGAGCTTTCTGCTCGTACACATATTTCTGAAGATTAGCGAAAAAGTCTCGGGACTACCATAGCAGCAAGAAATCAATCATCAAAAAAGTGGTGCAAAGCGTGCAACAAATGGATTTGTCCTAATCAACCGGCTGTGATGTGTAATAAATGTCACAAAAATAGGTTTTTGATAAACTTTAATAATGTAAAAAAAAATTTGAATCATTGGTCTCAAAAGTACAAAAAGGGCGCGTGTACTCTAGTGTTAACGTTATTTCTTTGGTTTTTTTGGATGTAGAAACAAAACAGAAAAAAGTCAAAGGTTATTTTTCAGGTCAAATTGTGCTAAATCGTCCCATGTGCAGACGAATGAGCGCATCGGAGAAATAGAGCACCTGAAACTAGTGCAAATAAAAAGTCACAACTAAAAGATAATCAAAAAGAAAGATCACAAATCCCGCAAAAAAAAAAAAATTAGATCTCAGTTTAATATAAAAAAAACTTGTGAATTGTGTTAGCAAAAAGCCTTTTCGACCGAAAGATCTAATGGAGTTAGCAGTCAGTAATATTGCCAAATTCTAATAATGCAGGTGGGAAAGGGGTGTTCCCTTCCCGTCCAGCTGGAAGATATATTCGGAGGACATGTTAATTTTTAACTTACAAAGTTATTGACACTTTGCCAATTTTAAGCTGTTGGAAAACGCAAATGAAGAACAACACACTTTGATTTATATTTTATTCTTGATATTTTATTCAAGCTTCTTTTATCTTCTACAACTTGCCACGTTAATGTGAGTCCATCGAAAAAATAAGAATACATACATAAAAAAGTAAAACGAACATCTGAATTCAAAAATGGACTTTCGTTAAGTAATATGAAAAAAGAGGAGTATAGCAGAAATATTCTAGTGGCTCTTTCTCTCTTATTATTATCATTGTATTTTTGCTTCGGTTCGTCAATTACTTGGTTGCCAACATTTCAAGTTAAGTTCATTTATATTAAGATTGCCAAATGCAAGTTAATAAAATATAAATTAAGCATATTATTCTTACGAATCCAACACACCTCCTCAAAAATACATTGATAAAAAAAAAAATTATAAATTACAGTTGAAAAACTAGTAAGGAAGTCTAAGTTCGGGTGTAACCGAACATTAAATACCTAGTAGTGATCTGTTGCGTTATCCCAATTAACTCAGGTCTGTTTTAATACCTGAAAAGGTGGTATAAAACAACTGATTGTTTTCGATTAAAAACACTTCTGTTGTAAGTGGTAAATTAAATTATCACTAAATAACAAAATATAAATAGTTTTGCATGGGGCTTATGAAAGGTATGAAAATAAAACAAGTAAGGAAGTCTAAGTTCGGGTGAACCGAACATTAAATACCCAGCGTTACTTTTCAGAAAAAGGGGGCGTGGTTTTCATCCGATTTCGCCCATTTTAAAAACCAATCTATTCCGAGCCTAAACAATAGCGAATTTGGTGGGCGCGGCCACGCTCCTTGCTTATAAAGCTTTAACCGCTTACATGAGCCAAAAGTACTGAATCGATCTTTACAAGGGTTATACCATGTCCTATATATAACTTTGGAAAAGAAGGCGTGCCATGCCCATAACTTTTAACGTATTTTGTGAAATTTTTTGATATACGGATATATGTGTCCATTAATCAATATTTACCTAATTTTAAAAAAGTGGGTGGTGGCACGCCCACGGATTTTATTATGTTGTTTGTCCCTATTTGAAGATCAGTTTTCATTGCAGATCTTTATGATACATTCACAGTGGCTTGTTAATAGTGAAATGTTGATATTTTGTTTATTCACTTGAGGGCGGTGCCACGCCCATTTTCCAAAATATTACCAAAAAACCTTTAAACATCACTAATAACATCATCAGGTGAATGAGTGTACTAAATTTTAGCATTATATCTTTATCAGTTAAACAGATATTGCATATTCCGGTTTCCTAACTCTCGTTTAGAGAACTTTAGTCCAAAAAGGGGCGTGGTCTCTGGTAGTACTCTACATAAACATAACATGCCTGGTACCTAGAAGTATCGTAAACCTATCTCACACCGTTCTGAAGTTATAAGCAGTCGAATTTGAAAATTGCTTGACTCATAAGTGGGCGGTGACGCCCACTTTCCAAAATTTTGCAAAATAATGTAAAGAATGTGAAAATTGATGTATGTACCAAATTATATTATTATAGCGTGTCAGTTAATTAGATATGGACTTTTCAATATTTCCACCTCCTTTCAATATAACTTTATAAAAAAGTAGGCGTGGTCGCCAAGCGATTTCGTTATTTTTCTATATCTGAATTAACACAACAATAGTATGCCTCTACAAAATTTCGTTATACTAGCATAAACTGTTCTCAAGTTATTAAGAGATTAATTTTAAAATTTCTTCAAATAATATATGTGGGCGGTGCCACGCCCCTTTTCAAAAAATTTGATAAAATCCGCCTTAGAACATATAAATCAATACATATTGCAAATTTTATCATTGTAGCTGCTTCTGATATGGAATTAACCCGTTTTATACGTTTTTCGAAATTTTCGATATCGAAAAAGGGGGCGTGGTTATCATCCGATTTCGCCCATTTTCAATAGCAACCTACCTTGGCCAGAAAGTAACCCCTATGCAAAATTTCATGCAAATATCTCAATTTGTACTCAAGTTATCGTTTACACGGACGGACAGACGGACAGACGGACGGACGGACATGCCTTAATCAATTCCTCTTTTCAACCTAAGAACTTTCATATATGGAACCCTATATCTAACTCGATTATTTTGCGCCGTTACATAGTACCGTTTGGTGGACAAAATTAATATACCCTTGTACTAGTACTAGTACGCTGGGTATAAAAAAGGCAATAGGGAGTTAACTACTTTCCCGTAAATCTTGCTTGTTTGTCACTCGATTTGCATAATTTTTGGCAGGAGTATACAACATACATACTATTGGGAAGCATCTCACTAACTTTCATTGAAATACTTTCTTGAAATTTCAAGCAATCGCTTTTGAAAATAACAGACCTTTTTTGCTGAAAAGTGGGCTGCGCCACGCCTACTTCAACAAAATCCACAAAATTTTTTTCCAGTTTAGTTTTTGTTAAAAAGTTTATTAAGTGTGTAAAATCTTATATATATAACTTATACAGTTATGGAAATATCGCGATTTTAATTTTACGAAGAAATTTTTTAGAACTGTGCTCAAAAAGTGGGCGTGTCCGTTCACCGATTTTGTTTATTTTTACAGCAAAGAGTTAGCTTTATATGTTGAACACTTTCTGTAAATATCGTTTCAATAAGTCAATTTTTACCGGAGTTATGGGTTGGAAAGTTTTATGGAATAATCCCCCATAAAGGGGCGGGGCCACGCCCATTTTACAAAAATTTTGTGCATTCGACTTTGTTTGCCCACGAACACTTCAGAGGTAAAATAGAAATGATATACAGTTAGTTTAAGCAAAGTTATAGCATATTCAATATATCTATGATCCTTTTCAAAATCTTTCGTATAAAATTGGGCGTGGACCTAACCCGATTTCGATAATTTTTTTTTTCGAAATATTGCCTGTATCAATATAAATATGTGTGCTGAATTTCACTTTGCTATCTTGAGCGGTTTTTGATTTATGATTAATAATATTTCCAAATTTGACTTAATCAAAAGTGGGCGGTACCACGCCCCATTTTAAAAATTTCTTCAAAAATGTATTTCCTGCCTTAACGCTAAAGCACACACCAAATATTATCCTTATACATAGGTGTATTATGTACTGAATAATCACTCTTTTTGTATTTTCGAAAATATTATATATATAGAAAGTGGGCGTGGCTTTTAACCGATTTTGCCTATTTTCAATAGCGCTCCGAGATAAGTGAAAAGGAACCTGCATACCAAATTTCATTGAGATATCTCAAGATTTACTCAAGTTATCGTGTTCACAGACGGACGGACGGACAGACGGACAGACGGACGGACGGACGGACATGGCTCAATCAATTTCTCTTTTCCTCCTGAACATTTTGATGTATATAAGTCAATATCTATCTCGATTCGTTTATGCCGTTACATACTACCGTTAGGCGAATGAAGTTAATATACCTTGTGTGTGAAGCACTACTAGGTATAAAAAAGGCAATAGGGAGTTAACTACTTTCCCGTAAATCTTGCTTGTTTGTCATTCGATTTGCATAATTTTTGGCAGGAGTATACTACATACTATTGGGAAGCATCTCACTAACTTTCATTGAAATACCTTCTTGAAATTTCAAGCAATCGCTT
>CATOCK010000050.1:15000-25957 GCA_951509765.1 Sphenella marginata
TGAAAAGAGGAATTGATTAAGGCATGTCCGTCCGTCCGTCTGTCCGTCCGTGTACACGATAACTTGAGTAAAAATTGAGATACTTGCATGAAATTTTGCATAGGGGTTACTTTCTGGCCAAGGTAGGTTGCTATTGAAAATGGGCGAAATCGGATGATAACCACGCCCCCTTTTTCGATATCGAAAATTTCGAAAAACGTATAAAACGGGTTAATTCCATATCAGAAGCAGCTACAATGATAAAATTTGCAATATGTATTGATTTATATGTTCTAAGGCGGATTTTATCAAATTTTTTGAAAAGGGGCGTGGCACCGCCCACATATATTTGAAGAAATTTTAAAATTAATCTCTTAATAACTTGAGAACAGTTTATGCTAGTATAACGAAATTTTGTAGAGGGCATACTATTGTTGTGTTAAATTCAGATACAGAAAATAAACGAAATCGCTTGGCGACCACGCCTACTTTTTTATAAAAGTTATATTGAAAGGAGGTGGAAATATTGAAAAGTCCATATCTAATTAACTGATACCGCTATAATAATATAATTTGGTACATACATCAATTTTCACATTCTTTACATTATTTTTGCAAAATTTTGGAAAGTGGGCGTGGCACCGCCCACTTATGAGTCAAGCAATTTTCTAATTCGACTGCTAATAACTTCAGAACGGTGTGAGATAGGTTTACGAAACTAGGTACCAGGCATGTTATGTTTATGTAGAGTACTACCACAGAAAATAAGAAAAATCGGTGAACGACCACGCCCCTTTTTGGACTAAAGTTCTCTAAACGAGAGTTAGGAAACCGGAATATGCAATATCTGTTTAACTGATAAAGATATAATGCTAAAATTTAGTACACTAATTCACCTGATGATGTTATTAGTGATGTTTAAAGGTTTTTTGGTAATATTTTGGAAAATGGGCGTGGCACCGCCCTCAAGTGAATAAACAAAATATCAACATTTCACTATTAACAAGCCACTGTGAAAGTATCATAAAGATCTGCAATGAAAGCTGATCTTCAAATAGGGACAAACATCATAATAAAATCCGTGGGCGTGCCACCACCCACTTTTTTAAAATTAGGTAAATATTGATTAATGGACACATATATCCGTATATCAAAAAATTTCACAAAATACGTTAAAAGTTATGGGCATGGCACGCCTTCTTTTCCAAAGTTATATATAGGACATGGTATAACCCTTGTAAAGATCGATTCAGTACTTTTGGCTCATGTAAGCGGTTAAAGCTTTATAAGCAAGGAGCGTGGCCGCGCCCACCAAATTCGCTATTGTTTAGGCTCGGAATAGATTGGTTTTTAAAATGGGCGAAATCGGATGAAAACCACGCCCCCTTTTTCTGAAAAGTAACGCTGGGTATTTAATGTTCGGTTCACCCGAACTTAGACTTCCTTACTTGTTTTGGTATCACTTCATTCAAAAAATCGTTTCGCCAATTTTACAAAAGCCACGAACGGAACCAATAGCTTGTTCGAAAGGAAATTAAAGTACGCTTCTAACGACGTATAATATGTAGGGAAAGGTCAAACCATCGCTGAGAAATAGCTGGCCAAAATTTGGTCGAATTATTACGATTTTTGAAAAAATGTTGATTTTAAAAATGTTTTTTTTGTACGAAGTTGTGAAAATCTGGATGTTTTTTTCCCTAAAATTAGTGTGCCTAATAGCAAACACTTTTAGCAAAATATTAGGCAGATCCGGCAAAAACTCTATTTTTGTGTATTTTTTTTTTGTAACTTTCAACAAAATTCAAATTAATTTTTTAAGATTTTGGCAAATAATATTCATTTTATTAACTTAAAAGTAACAAATCAGAAATGAAGATTGGTGGAACTTTGCCTTTTGTATTGTTTAGTATCTGTTTCGCGTATTAGATCCAACAATAGTCGCTCATCATGCCTTCATCCCAAAATCCTTGGTATCGTCTTTCAATTGTGGCTAGATCTTGACGTAACCGCTCTCCCTGTTCGTAGCTCGTATCACCCAAGTTTTCGGGAAAGAAATCGAGATGGGAATGCAGAAAATGCATCTTTAGAGACATCCTAGTTCCAATCTTTCGATAATTTTCCAACATGTCGCCAATAATTTCCTCAAAATTAGGGGATTTGTGATTACCAAGAAAGTGGTGAACGATATTTTGAAAAGACGCCCACGCGGCTGCTTCATCGGGCGTTAAACATTTTGTAAATTTTTTTATCAGCCATTAGTTTTCTATATCAGGTCCGACAAATATTGAGTACTACTTTGCCATTCTTTCCTCATTCCTTTCTTTTCTATTTATGATCATTGTATTTGATGAAGCACAGGATCTTCCGCATTGTGTCGTAGCATTGCTTCGTTTGTACTGCATGAGCAATCGGAACAGATGGTTCGTTATTCCCGTTGTGGATAAGAGCTGCTTTTAGGATAATTATATTTTGATAATTTTTTGGCATTTATACCCGTAACTTTCATCAAACAAAAGTAGCAATCATCTTCATGGTTTTTAGGCTCTTTCCAGAGCGCTGGCTTTGAAAAGGAAAAATACTCACGTTCTCCCAATGACCACTTTGTTTTGCATGCGTTACAAATAAATTTCGGTCTCCATGACTTATGAGTGTCTGCTACTCTGAAACCAAAGTAGTGCAGATACGCATCTTTGAGCGCATTTGTTATTATTTTGCCACTTTTTTTAATCATATAACCACCACAAACGTAACAAAAACACTTTGGATCAACTTTGCAACACTGTCTCTGCATTTTTATTTTGATGTTGTGTTGATGGTTTAGAATATATTTTAATTCTGAGTCTTAAACTATTTTCCATTTGCTTATATACTAAATCTTACAACTATGTTCCTAAACGTTCTAGTGTTCCTAAACGTTCCTAATGTTCTATTGATTCTATTGTTTGTTTGTTCAGGGGCATTGCTTGAATATTAAGAAACCATCTGTTTTGTATGAGGGTTGTTTATACTTATCTTTCCTCAAGTGGACTTTGTGTGTGTACATATGTGTGTGTATGTGTGATAGGTTTAGGTACCCACCAGGAATTTTCGTTAGGTCCTACTTGTGTTAATCATTCCAGCATGCATGATTTTGTTAGGTTCATCGCAGGTGCTGCTAAAATGTGTTAGCTGGTCATGACATTTTTGAGTATCTCATTTTCCACCTTACTATAGCAGCTTAAAGTAGGAGAAGCCGAAGTTATCAGATGACAAAGTAAGGCTGTGAGCAGCTACGAATTCAGGATCTTTAGGCAGATGTCGGATACAAAAGCAGTAACAAATATGATTGCGAAAAATGATTTTTTTCAACCTGATTTCAGTGATAAAAAGGGTCGTAAGCGCTAATGTTATAAAAAAAAAATTACGCGTGTGGTCAGAGCTACTGATGAGTACATGAAACTGGCAGCTGTTAAGTGAGGTCTGCTGCTATTTTCAGGTATGAAGGAGTTATATACTGAGCTGGTTCGTATACTCACTATCTTACCTTCCTTCCACCTAGCGTATGTATCATAACAACCAAATAAAAAAGGCAGCTATATTAGCATGTACGCACGATTATTTCCGAACGATCACTCTTCATTCCTTTTTGTACTATACAAAGCCATTCATGCAAAGGCGGCCATCGCCGTGCGTTAGTCATGGGGAAGAGTCATGGAAGTTGTTATGCTCCGCTGGTGAAGAGTAAGGCTGAAAGTATTCATGATTTCCACCTTCGGTGGCCTACTGGGTACTTTGTTTGTTTTGTAAGTATGTATTTATGACAATATTATCTTAAATTCTAGTGGAATGTATAAATTTACTTATTTTAGAGCGACGTAGTTATATGTTCATACTTTTATGAACATTGTGCCATTTTTACTTACTTATCAAGCAGTGCCACGATTTAAAAGCTGCTATAGCAGCAACTATATGCGCTATCGAGATCTCGGAAACTAGAATTAATCTTGAAAAACTGAATGCAGATTCGAATTGAGCATATCAAATATACATAGTTAAGAATCGCTCTTATCTGCTCAGATCCAAAAGTTGACCTGAATTTGTAAACTTGTGTTGTCAGAGCAAGTCTGAGAGGTCACAACTAAATTCCTGCAACGGTTCACTCATTTAGCGCTTTAAGAAATTCGCGCAAAACTATCAGACTTGCTCTGCATAAGACCAACTTAGCATCTCACTACATAGCATGTTAACAACAGCAAGAGTGATTCGAACTCAAGTCGGTTGAAATTCAAATTAACTGCTTTTTGGGTTATGAATACAGCGAACAAAAATCGTAAAAATGAGTGTCTCTCGTTATTGTAGTCACGGTTACCATAACCTTAACCAAAAAAATGACAAAGAAGTTAAAAAAATTACTAAGCAGTACGCAACGCAGTCGTATTCAATTATCAGAGAAAGTAACAAATAAATTGTACTTATACTTGTCAGGTGATAATAAAAAGTGACGCTGATTTGCTTAAAAAGGATTGAAAAAGTTTAAAAGTAAAAGCCCGGTATGCTGCTGGAAAGAAAATGCTCAAGAAATATTTTCAAGTATTTCTTGACTATGAAATTGTCATGAATAGCCAAGAAATTTTGACGTTCCGTTTTGCTTGTTGAATAATAGCAATTTGCCGGTTTTTACATGAATTTCAATGTTATTTTATTATACTTTTTGTTTTTATTGCTCCGAAGCTTCAGTTTTTCTTCAAGAAGTAAAGCGACAACTATTTACTCTTACCAAAGCCAGAGTTGCGCAGGTCGCTTTTTTCTAAAACTCTTCCAGAAATTAGCAGTAAAAAAGTAGAAGAGATTCTGACACATGAAATTTTTCTTAAGCGTTTCGGCTCTACTCAATATCCACTCTACTTTTGTAGTAACTCCTGAAGAAATCCTAAACAAAATTTCAAAACAAACTATAAAAATAAATATTGTTTTGTACACGGCTAAAAGTTTTAGCCTATATTTAAACTTTTTGGGGCTATATCAGGGCCGTGCGCAGGAATTGGCCTTGGGGGGGAGGGTTTAATTTAGATTTGCATTCACATACATTTTTCACTAAGATAAACATATTTGCTGAAACAGATACCTAGACCCATACATCATAAATTTAAATGTTCTTTAAAATTTTTTTGGTTGTACACATTTTTCTGTATTTGATAGAGAATTGGTGATATGATGGCATATCCCAGCTAACTAAAAGTGCAAAACAGGACTCCTTTCGGACCATAAAACGCTCATTTCTCAGAGCTTTACTCTCCAAAATGAGCTTCTTTCGGAGCCCAAATGGAGCATAAAATCGCTCTACGCGGGAACTCCAACGGAGTCATAAAAAAGAGTCCGAAATGAGTCCGATTTCGATGAATTTGAAGCGTTTTTTGACTATTTTTAAATGAACTGCGGAGCCTTTTATTATTGCTTTTCTGAACCTTTTTCGGAGCCTTTTATTCCTCCATTCTCAGGATTTTGTGGCTCTTTTCGGAGCCTTTTATTGGTGTTTTTCTAAAGCTTATTTAGGGTCGTTTTTTATTTTTTTTGGGTCATAATTTCTTTGCGCAATTTTTCCCTTCTACCTATTCTGCCGTCACCAATTCTGACTTTCTAAATTATCCCTATGAGCTACATGGGAACAATTTAATTAATTGTCCAACTATATGCGCCAGTGATGTTCTTATTTATCTGAACACTTTGAAGGAATCTTTTAAATGCGGTCCTGATAGGATTCATACATGCTTCTTGAAGAAGTGTGGTAACAATATCTACCAACCCCTTACCAATTTGTTCAATCTGTCACTAAATTGTGGTGTTTTTCCAAAAGAATGGAAAGAGTCGTTTCTCCTACCGCTTCATAAAAGCGGAAGCAAGGCTTCCATAGAGAACTATCGTGGCATAGCAAAGCTTTCTGCCATCCCAAAAGTGTGTGAAGCTATTGTTAGCAATCAACTTACGAATCCTATCTCTACCTTGATTTCCGACTGTCAACACGGGTTGAAAGGGAAAGTCCACCGTTACAAACTTACTTGAACTTACTTTGATTTCAGTAAAGCTTTCGATAAAGTGTGTCACTCTTTACTTATTCATAAACTGGATCAGTTGGGTTTCCAGCCGGGTCTCAATCGCTAGATCTCTTCTTGCCTTAGCGACAGAGCACAAAAAGTAGTGTTTAAATATTGCCCGATTCTGTTCTTGATGTTTATTTCTACAGCAGTGTTGCCATTTTGGTGCTTTTAGAGCTAGATCTAGCTCTTTTTTTGGCGTTTAGCTCCAAAATTCTGTTTTAGCTCCTAGCTCTTTTTCTAGTCCTTTTTTTCATTTTTAGCTCTTTTTTGGCTCCAAATTTATTTATCCAAATTGTATTGAAAAATGAAGAAAGTTTTTATTTCTTTTATAATCGACGTCGAAATTATTATATTAGTTTCATTGTGTACCATGTGGCAACTTAGTGTCCCTCACCGATAACAAATACCTAAATCGGTTTACTTTGTCGAGTAACATTCCTAAATGCCATATGTTTATTTTGCGAACAAGAATCAAAATGGAAAGGTAAGTAAATTGTGTGTAAAAAGCACTTTCCTGAGTTGCTAAAGATTCTGAACAACCTTACCCTCCGATTCTGTCTTCATGATAAAAAATCAGAAAAAATATTTCAAGCGTTTTGAATTCTGAGTCAGAATTAAAATGACTTCATTTGGCTTTGACGAAAAATAAAAATAATTTTTGAGTTTTACTAAAAATGAAATATTTTTTCTTAACTGAGGAGTGAATAAACAAAAGGTCGTATTTCCATATTCAGGCTATATTCAAAAATCGCAAAAATCTGAGAAAAAGTCAAAGAAGCAAAATTATAAGTTTGTAAATGGTTTAATTAACACAAGATAGCTACTCTAATCTGACACCATCGTTATTTTAACTTTTTCTTGCCTCTAATACATCTTTTTTTAAACTTTTTTGCTTGACATACTTTTGGAAATAAGCCTTTTTGAATAATTCATCTTCGAAAGAAAATCATCAGTATCGTGGTTTTTTCCTCTTGTTATTTCGATAACGACCAGCCCTGCCATTCACAGAAGTCATTTTATCCTTCAGTCCTATTAAGAGGCATTATACACGATATGTATATGTCAGTTTTTTGTATGGATACAGAAACACCGAGTGAACACAAAAGAAAACTAGAAGGGAAGTCTAAGTTCGGGTGAACCGAACATTAAATACCCAGCGTCAGTTTTCAGAACGAGATACAAATACCATGACTTGGCAATGATATAGGCCCTAGAATCTTATTTGAAATTTTCGATATCGAAAAAGGGGGAGTGGTTATCATCCTATTTCGCCCATTTTCAATAGCAACCTACCTTGGCCAGAAAGTAACATGTATGCCAAATTTCATGCAAATATCTCAATTTTTACTCAAGTTATCGTGTACACGGACGAACAGACGGACAGACGGACGGACGTACATGCCTTAATAAATTCCTCTTTTCAACCTAAGAACTTTCATATATGGAACTCTATATCTAACTCGATTATTTTGCGCCGTTACATAGTACCGTTATGTGGACAAAATTAATATACCCTTGTACTAGTACTAGTACGCTGGGTATACAAAAAAAGTAGGGTGTTAACTACATACTTGTCCGTATATTTTGCGTGTTTGCTTTCCGATTTGCGTAATTTTTGGCAGGAGTATACTACATGCTATTGGGAAGCACCTCACTAACTTTCATGAAAATACCTTTTTGAAATTTCAAGCAATCGCTTTTGAAAATAGCTGACCTTTTTTGCTGAAAAGTGGGCGGCGCCACGCCTACTTCACCAAAATCCACAACATTTTTTTACAGTTAAGTTTTGCTTTAAAAGCTTATTATGTGTGTAAAATCTTATTTATACAATTATGGAAATATCGCGATTTTAATTTTACAAAGAAATTTTTCAGTACTGTGTTTTTAAAAAAGTGGGCGTGTCCGTTAACCTATTTTGTTAATAAATGAAATGGAAATATGTCCCTTTTGGTTGAAACTTATTTTTTGACAGATCTTTTTATATGGTAAAAACATATTTTAGTGGTTTCCATTGAAGACAACATGTGTAATTATGCCCAAACAAGCCGATTTCATCAAAATCTCCAATAGAGTCACGAATGGAAATAAGCCCTTTTGTTTATTCTTCTTTAAATGGCCATCTAACCGCCTGAGCGATTTTGTTTATTCACTCCTCAACTATTTATCAAGCTTGATAATTTTTCAAAAACATACTTTTTTTTTTTTTTTTTTTGTTGACTTCGTTATACTTTTAATACGTTTTAAACATTGTTTAATTTAAATCTATGCTATAATAAATCTCTAGAAAAGTCGTACATTAAAAATTTCTTTGAAAAAATGACTGGTGATGACTTGGGGAATGCTATAGAGTTCATCTGATAAATTTTTAAAATTATTGTCTGTCTGTTTGTCTGTTTGAACTTAAGGATCTTGGAAACTAAGAAATGAATTTTGATGAGAGTTTCACTAATGGACTGCTTGAAGCTTAGAAAGGCACTTAGACCTGCACTTTGTTTTATCAATATCGAACGACTAACAAAAAAGATATACTGATTTTTTTTCTTACATAAATTTATATGAAGAAAAATTCACTTACTTTGTCAAAAAAAAAAACTAAGCGCGCCTATCTAAAATTTTAATTTCAGCTAAATCAAAAATCAATTGCATATGTACACTGCCG
Organism: Sphenella marginata; assembly: GCA_951509765.1. Lineage (NCBI taxonomy): Eukaryota > Metazoa > Arthropoda > Insecta > Diptera > Tephritidae > Sphenella > Sphenella marginata. The sequence goes on from CATOCK010000050.1 coordinate 23,713, forward strand.
TCCTATGTGGGTTTCAGCATATCTTTAATAAAACTCTAGATAAGTTGTTTCTGTATATTTGAAATTTCTTTGAAAAATGGCTGGGGATGACTTGGGAAATGTTTATGCAAAGCTAAAGAGTCAAATAGAGGGGAGATGGCAAAATGTCGAAGTTAGACTGTTAAAAAACGCCTTTACTTTAGCTGGTTGCCGTAGACATAAAGGAGATATAATGTGGGAAAATAAATATTGTTCTGAACCTTCTCAACCTGTAAATTGTTTTCGCAATTGAAGGTAGCAGGAATTTATTAACTACTTAGGTACATACCGAGCAAAGCTGGGTACCCTGCTAGTATGAAATAAATGTAAAAACTTACATACAATACTTAAGTGCCTTTTATCTCATTTTTTACATGTTTTGGATTTTCTTGAATAAATCCAGCTCTTTTCTAGCTCTTTTTTTCTCAAATCTAGCTCCAAAATACAGTGCACTCGCGATAATATGAACACCCTGAAATATGAACACCCCAAAATATGAACACTATTTCGCTTCCATTGAGTACTCTAAAATATGAACTTTTGGTCAAAGCTCTAAAATATGAACACTATTGATTTTGAAATTTCTAACGAATTACAAGAGCTTAATAAATTGGCGAATCCCCTAGTTATTAAAATATAAAATGTACATAACCGTCGCTGAGAAATACTTGCGTTCACATGCTTTGCTTTATCTTATGTTCAGTCCTCAGTAGAAATTTTCAACGTACATAGTTATTTGGCAATGAACAAAAGAAACAACAAAATCGGATTACTGATTTTTTTTCGAGGCGAACTGAATTAAACAGAACACATATGTATGAGTTTTTGTATAACTTACTTTTTGAATGTAACAAATTTTTTATTTTTGTCATGTGAAAAAATGAATAAACCTTTAATTTGCGGTTTTTAATAAAAAATAAATGTGCCTAAAACTAATTAAATGGAATATTTTTCAATTTAGTTGACTTTCGTAAATATGAACAGTCTCGTAAAACTGAACAGGCCTGGTTTTAATTAGTTCATATTATCGCGAGTGCACTGTAAATTGTATCCTGGCAACACTGTTCTACAGTAATATAATTTTCGAAAATTTTGATGTATGCCGACGATGTAAAGCTTTGTCATTCGAAGAAGCTTCAATCAGATCTAAATACACTAGTTACTTGGTGCGATTTAAATTATATGCCGCTTAATCTAAAGAAATGTAAGTACATGGGTTTTTCGAGAGGAATATCACAGCCAGCTTCCTATACAATTAACAGTTATAGTCTTGAGAAAATGTATGATTTTGTTGACCTTGGGGCTACTATGGACTAAAAACTCGGTTTTAACTGCCACATTAACCAAACATTCAATAAAGCTAGAGGCGTTCTAGCATTGGTTAAACGATGGTCTAAAGAATTTATGTAACTAAAACTCTTTACTACATTAGTCAGACGGTTGTATAATTTGGAACCCACGTTACCAGGTCCTCGTGGATCGCTTAGAATCAGTCCAAAAACAATTTTTAATATTTGCCTTAAGAGATCTTCACTGGGATCCCTTGTATAATTTGCCATCGTATACGAGTCGCTTAAAACTAATTAATCTTCACAGCCTTTCGAGTCGGAGGGGACTGCTTGGAACTGTTTTCATGATTAAATTACTAAATGGTTCAATGGTACGCCCGTTTCTTTTGAGCGGAGTGAACTTCAATGTACCTTCTCGTCCATCAAGACATTTTAAACCACTTATCTTGAAACAGTGTCGAACTAATTTTGAATTAAATGAGCCTTTTCATTGTTTGTGTCAAGATTATAACTCTCATTCTGGTACGTTTGATATTTCAGACCCACTATGCAGCATAAAAAAGTCAATTCTTTCTATCCTAAATACATATCAACAATTTGCTTTCATATCCTTTGATTCCTATCTTTATTCTTTACAATAACTATTCGCTGTCAACTAATTATTTATTAATTGTGTCATCTATTTTTTATCTACCTTACTTAACTGATGAGGTTTTCTCTGTTGCTGAGCAGTTTTAGATCTCGACGATTAACAAACCAAAGCCAGACTATTGATAAACCTCCATGAAAAATGCGATCTTTACCTTCTGTTAGGTGAAATAAAAAAAAAAACCTCAGAAAATGTTTTAAAACATTCGAATATTTGAACGGTGTCGCTCATCTGCTCTCCAACGTTCATTTTCTCACAATTCTATTTACGCCTACAACAAAATGGGTCA
>CATOCK010000051.1:0-37032 GCA_951509765.1 Sphenella marginata
GTTAAGCCTGTAAAAATTGTATCTTTCAATTTTTTTTTTGACAATAATATTTTTGGTTTTATTTAACATTTCTTAAATGTTTTTATTACTGCAAAACTTATTTCAATAACTTTTCATTTACATTTTATTTAATATTTAAATACCACGAAATTAGGGACACATGTTTTTTGTGATGTACCTAATTTCGTGGTACCCACGAAATTATGGGAATATAATACTTTATGTTTTCCTTATTTTCTTTCACATTTCATAAGATACCCTATTATTTTAAGTATTTTAATTATTAAATAAACCCCTGAGAAAGATTTTGACGTAATTTCGTGGTACACTTTTATTAACCCATTCGTTAATATTTTAATCGAAAAGCTCTGCTTGTGCTTGTATTTTAACGAAATAATGGCATTATAGAACTTTTGTTTATTCAATAATTTTTCATTTAATTTAAAAAAATATGTCAAGATTTATACTTTTTTGCTTTTCTTATGAATGAATAGCGATAATAAACAAAAAAATTTAAATATAAAACTCATATTACCGCTTAAAGCGATACCACAAAATTGCGTACATCAATTTTATCGCATGCCCCTAATTTCGTGGTATACTGCGCATTTAGATACATTGTTAACAAGAAACCAAAAAATAAAAAATAAAGAATAAAAAAACCAAATTAAATTAAAAAAAAATCAAAAAATTGAAGAAATACAAAAAAAATTAAAAATATACCAAAAAATTAAAAAAAAAAAACATTTTTTGAAATAATAAAAAAAAAATAAGTTACATCAATTGAATTAATTTTTTTTATTGTTTATTTTTGTTTTGAAACTTTTTTATTTAATGTTATTTTATTTTGTTAAAGAATAAAAAAAAACTTAAAAGACCAAAAAACACAAAAATTAAAAAAAAAACATTTTTTGTAATAATAAATAAAAGTAATTTTGAGAAAAGTAACAAATTACATCAGTTAAATTAATTTTTTTTGATTGGTTTTTTTTTTATTTTTTTTTATTTTTTTCAATCGTAATCAATTACTAATTGCCTTTTCTCGAAAACCAATTGAAATAATCATTAACAATTAAAAAATCCGTTTAATCAATTGATTACTAAGTACTAATCAAATTTAACAGGTCTGCTTACAAGTAATTTTTTACTTCTTACTTGGTCTTAAAACGCTTTCTTTTCATAAATACAATAACAATAAAAAAATTATTTAAGATTTAAAATTTTTGAACATAAATTTTAATAAATAAATTTGTGTATCTTTAGGAATTTGCGTTTAAAATAACTTTTATTTTCCATAAAATTAGAGTTTAACCAAATACCACGAAATAAGGGACACTTTACCACGAAATAAGGGACACTTTACGAAGTAAGGTACATCAGAAAATTTTTGCCACGAAATTAGGGACATTTGAGGTACTCACACATTTTTATTCATATAAAATAAACATTTGTTAGTTCTGTTTGAAATTAAGTAGAAAGCTATCTTAATAGATCAACTCAATGGGAAAAATTTACTTTTTTAGTTTTCCTTCATCCGTTTTTACTCAAGAGAGGTAGAAAGTCAGAAAATTCCTTAGTACCACGAAATTATGGACATTTACCTTAACTTGTTTCTTGAAATATTCAGTTAACCTTGTCTGTAGCACTAACTATTCTCAGGCTCATTTTGCTAACAGATACAATATAAATATTCCGATGATAGATAACACTCAGTGCCATAACTGGAAAATAATTACACATCAACCACAACACTAATATAACGATATTTGCACCGTTAGTTGTCACATGGCACACACTATATAGTCCGCGTTTAAACGCAGGCACAAATTGACGGCAAGGAGTTGCTTCTTTGTCAATTGTTGGAGAGAGAGCGATGATGGAATGGGACGGGATGGTACCCTGTTGCTTGTTCTCTCGCAATACGCATTCGTGTTTCCGTAGGCCTCACTAACTTTATATTCGATGCAATATTCTTCACAGTTGGTTTACATTTGCAATAAAATATTGATGAATAACGAAATTATTGTCACTAACTGCCACAAACCCTCTATTAGATCCACATACGGAATCTTCAAAGTTTACTGTTGTTTCCACTGTGCGCATAGTGAAACTATGAAGTGCATTGAGTTTTAATTGATTAACGTTAAGTATATACATATGATGCACTGCTGTTGCCACTTATCCTCCGAAAAATTCTTGTCCTCCTTTTTAAGTGTGCCTCAACCTTTGTATGCAGCCTTCAAACTCTGACAAAAAGCTCTGCGATTATGTTTATAATGTATCCAGGGTATTATTATGATTTTCATCGAACAGACCTATTAGCCTGCCATACATATGTATTTATCGATGTATCGATACTTGGCTAGAATCACTATTGTTGTCATTGTTTCAAATTACTTGTTGCTGTTGAAATAAACTCGTAAGAAATTCGTAATTTATAGATTTCTGTAATTAATGTAATCTTCTTACTAGAACTAACATGTCTGCAAAAAAGAGAAGATGCCATTTAACTCCAAGTTTAAAAGAAGAACTTCCCTTCATGCAAGTGCGCGACAAAAAAGGTGATTCTTTTGTGAAATGCAGCATTTGTCCAGATGAGTCTTCACAACAACTTGAACTATCGCAATCGCCTATTGAAGGTGATTTTATAGCTTATATCGCACCCTAAATCAAAAACAGTCACAGCTCAAAATTTTTTTAGGTCGCTTTCTTGGCATAGATTGCCTAATAAAAAGTAGTGCAGCCAATACATAGAATATTTTTCTGTTTGACTACTCTCGTTACTCTTTAAAGAGCACAGTGATGTCAAGTTTTTAAAAATCAAATCACTTTTGTGCAATTAACTGAAAGTTACTCGGATTTTGAGTTGTGACTCTTTTTGATTTAGTGTGCGATATGGTTGATAAGTCTCCCAATACAACCATCTTACACTGCTATCCTACTACTAAAAGGGCGTACATTAAAAACATACAACGCACATCTGCCAACTTCAGCCCCCGTAGAGAGACTAGTTAGTGGCTTCAAAAAGACTTAAGACTTCATTTTTTTATTCTTTATTCAAAAGTGGAGTCAATGAATGCATTCGAAATTTGAAGTCATTGAATAAGACTTCAACTGATTTCATTCGCATATGAGTGCATTCTTTTAAACCATGTCAGAAGGTAACTAGCTTTGTAAGAGCAGAATCATTTGGAGATTCACAAAGAGCATTGGCAGCTGCCGAAGGTTTGACCGCATATTATACTATAGCACAATCAAAGTTTTAGAAGCTTGGACTGTTTATCTAAAATTAACAGATGTTTGTATAATCAAAAATTTCACTGCGCTAGAACTAAAGGTGAAGCAATAATTCGCAATGTGTTTCATCAATATGCAACAGATATTTTAATGATTTAGAAAAAGCAGCATTTGTAACTTTACTCTCAGATGCCTCAAACCATAAGGATATAAAATTGTATCCTGTATTGGTACGATATATGGATTTCGAAAAAGGTATCCAAACTAAAATTTTAACATTTGAATCGATACAATGTGAGACATCTGAAATATTGTCCAACTACTTACACAATGTAATAGAAATCAATAGCTTACAAAGTAAAGTAATTTCAATATGTGCTGATAACATCAATCGCAATGGTGTTAATAATGTACATAAAAAATTAATGTCTTTATGCGAAATAACACTTCTCGGAATCGGGTGCAGTGCCCATATTTTTTCAAATACTTTAAATATTGCTTCCCGTTTAATGAGTATTGATGTTGAAACCATAATAGTGCAAATTTATTTACATTTTGAACGGTTTACTGTTAGGGTCAGTTCGTTGAAAGGTTTTTGCGAAGACGCCTCAGTGGAGTACTTAAAGCTATTAGGTTATTCAAAAACGAGTTGGCTCGCACTAAACCCAGCAATTGAACGAGTGCTGAAATTATTTGAACCAATAAAATCGTATTTTCTAAGTTTAGAAAAATGTCCTCTTAATTTGAAAAACTTTTTTTTGAACGAACCTGCTGAAACAACACTTGTGTTTATACATAGTCAGACCACGATGTTTCATTCTTTGTTAAAAAAGATTGAAAGAGAAAACATAACATCGACTGAAGTAAATTTTCATTGCAATGCTTTAAAAGAACAACTCAGACGGCGTTATGAATGTAACTTTTTGCCTTTAATTGTTCAGTCAAATTAAAACAAATTATCTAGAAACGATTCTGAAATTAAAAAAAAAAAATTTATTTGGAAGTACAAAAATTTTACAAAGCTGCTATTGAATACTTAGAAAGTTGGACAAAACACGACGATTATTCAATTTTGTTTGATTAAGTTATGCTAAAAGGTGAAATCGAATGGGAAAATGTATTGAAAACCCTGATGTTTTGTAAAAACAAATTAGACATTGTAATTGATGATAACTGCTATTTGATGAGATGGCAGAGTTAATAACGATAAAAAATGGATCCATATTTTTAACTTTTTTACAAAGCACAACATTCCATTTAATAATGTCAAAATATTAATAGAAATCGCCCTATGTTTACCGGGAACAAACGCCCATGTTGAAAGAGTATTTTCAATATCGAATGATATATGGACTAGTGAAAAGTCAAGGCTTCATGTAAAAACAGCAATGATCATTGTTAAATGTAATATCGATTTAGATTGTTTGTCATTTTATAATTTGTTAACAATGAATAATGCATTATTTAAAAAACTTCATTCAAATGCAAAATTTTGATCTCATATAAAAAAAATGTGATCTCAAACAAGGGAAAATCTTTATTGAGCCCCTTACATGTATGTATGTATGTTCCTAAGAACATCCGTGAATAGAGTTCCTTTAATTTTTAAATTCGGCTGTCGCTAATTACCTTTTTTTAGTTATATAAACTGTGAATTGTTTTTTTTCTTATATAAACAGTGTTAATTTTTGTTTTATTTATGTTCGTGGATGTTATGGAACTTTTGTCAGAAATTCCTTTCCGACTAAAATTTTCCATCTCTATGATTTTATACCATGTGTGTATCAGCCGTATACTCGTAGAATATAAAAATAAATATGTATTCATCGTCACTAAGCCAAAGTGTTAAACATCTGTCATGAAAATTTGGTAAATGTCGAGTAATGTTCAAATTCGAATTTTTTTAATACAGAAAATAAAAAAAACGCCTTAAGCTATAGCAAATCTATCATGCGACAGCATCGTACTTACAAAAGTGTGCACACACAAACATATTTTGCCCCACAATTAGCAAGCAGCAATCAACCAATTACCGTCCCATACCTAATTGCTGCTTTAGTACTGCAATTATGTGACTCACCTCCTGAGTAAATATTCATTTTTTTGATTGTCAAAGCAAACAAAAAAATTCGTTTGGTGATAAATACCAGTGTTTGTGCATATCCCTTGGTTGGTCCATGCGATACTTAACTGTTGTGCAAATTTATAAAATACCGTGGTCCCAGAACTCCTTCGCCGAAAATACCGAATTTTAAACCATACACAAGCACGTTTTCCATGGCTATTTGAAATCCATCTTTACGGTAAAAACACATTTTTAAACGCTTTTCTTGGCCATTAATAAAATAGCGTTTGTCTTAAATAGAAAAATCCAGTTATTTGTTACACATATTAGCTTCGGATGGTTTCTGTAACAGTTTCTTCACTTTGTTCAACCAAAACCGCGAATACCCAAATCGCGTGATCCCGGGATTGTAAAATCAGTTCTCGATAGTTGAAATTAAAAAAAAAATAATATTATCATCCCTAATATTTACGCATTAGTGTGTTTGTATGAAGGCGATATGTAATGCAATGACTATGTAGCTAGACATATGCATGTACATATACAAACGTTTATTTGCAACCAATAGCCCTGAGGCTATCACTTCCTAATGACACTACAAACACAGCATGTCAGCACTTCTCCAGTTACCACACGCTGCCGCCCTTGGCAACCGATCGTATATACTTACATATACGCATACACATGCATAGATACTTAGCTACTCGGGGTCCATAAACCAAATGCCTTGCCTATATCCTTTGTAAATCTATTGGGCTGTCTGATTTTCTATGATACTTCAACATTTCCAATTGATTTGGTAATTCATAAAATTATTCAGCAGCGAATTAATAATATTTAATAATATTCCCTTAATAGAAACGTGCAAGTATGAAATTGAAAGATGTCAGTCATATATGGTATGTAAGTACATATGTATGTATATGGCGGCCGCCGTGATGTGGCTGTAGTGTTGCAGGCCTAATACACCTTAGGTCCAAGTTTCGAGTCCTGGTACAGGTAACATCAGAAGTGGCTTGAAAAAGTTCTTTCAAAAAGGGATCGCCCCTCGGCAGTTTTTTGGCAAGCTCTCCGAGTATATTTTTGCCATGTAAGGCTTCTTAGCAAAGATTCATCTACTTTGTAGATGCCCTTCGGAGTCATCGAAAAACCATAGGTCTCGTTAATTTGTAAGAAAAATTCCAAAGCGGCACACCACAAATTGAAGAAGCGTCTGAAGAAGCAAAAACCTCTTTGAAGGTTAATGATATGACTGTTGTATGTCGCGCCATACATTTATTACTTTTTAAATAATGATATCACGTTGCTAGGTGGATGTGTTTATTGGGAGCTGTGTGTGCTATCACGTTTGTTTGAGTGGAGATATCTCCCTGCAAAAAAAATACTACACCTTTTCCAACAGTATTTCAGAAAAACTCAAATGTATTTCAGAAAAGCTCATATGTACTTCAGAAAACTACAAATGTAATTCAGAAAAGCACAAGTGAAATTCAGAAAAACGCAAATGTATTTCAGAAAAAACCAAATGTATTTCAGAAAAACCCAAATGTATTTCAGAAAAACCCAAATGATATTCAGAAAAACCCAATTGTATTTCATAAGAACTCAAATGAAATTCAGAAAAACACAAGTGCATACCATGGTTTATATTAACATTTAAACGCCAACGGATAAATCGCGCAATGCCAATGCATCTGCGAAAAAAATAGAAGCGTGCTGAATAGCACGGGCACAATCTGCCGTCGTTACTGCGTCTTTGGCTTGTTGGATAATTTCCTCCACGTATTGCAGTCGCCTTTCTATTACCCCTGGCCCCTCCGTGGGTGGAACCCGCACAGGCCCGTGCGCACGGGGGGGTTTTGGGGGTTAAAACCCCCCCCCATGGCCAAATCTAAGTTGCAATAATTTTGCAAAAGTTTTCAAAATACAGTTTATAAATCTTATATTGAATCTTGACTAATAATTTTTGACAAAATTAGTTAAAATAATTTTACGGAAGAAGAAATTGGTGAAAGTTGCAAAGAATAAGGTTGGCCAATACATAACGTTCCTATCGACGAAAAAGGGCGCAAAGCTGTTTGTCGACGAAGAAAGGCGCAAACTTTTTTTTGTTTGATGAAAGACGCATTATAAATATCTTGAGAAAGAAAGACGCATTATAATAATTTTTAAGAAAGAAAGGCGCTTTTAAATAATTTTTAAGAAAGAAAGGCGCTTTAAAATATTTTTTAGGAAAGAAAGACGCGCTTCGATAACTAGCTGCAATATAAGTTATTCAAAAAACGAAATCTTATAAATAAAAATGAATGTGTGTCTGTGTGTCTGTGTGTCTGTGTGTCTGTGTGTCTGTGTGTCCTTTATAGGCGTCCAAAGTACTCAACCGATTTTATGAAATTTTCACAGTATATTCTTGGGATCACGAGTTACAGCATAGGCTATATATATTTTTGGAAAAGTGGGCGGTGACACGCCCCCAGGCTATATAAAAATTCAAATTGTCATAGCTATGAATTTCAAATCGTCATAACTATGAACATATTTGGTCTAAATAGATGATTTTTAGATATGTGTGTCCTTTGGTCAAGATTTATACATTTTTCGAAAAGTGGGCGGTGCCACGCCCCCATTTTTTGTGTTTTGTTTGTACTTCAATACTATCCAAAGTTTATGGTCGATCTCTTTTAAACTCTGCAATTTGATTTAGAAGATTGGTGTGTAGGATTTGGGTCGTATACATTTTTGGAAAAGTGGGCGGTGCCACGCCCCCAGGCTATATAAAATTTCAAATCGTCCTAGCTATGAACATATTTGGTCTAAATTGATGATTTTTAGATATGTGTGTCCTTTGGTCAAGATTTATACATTTTTCGAAAAGTGGGCGGTGCCACGCCCCCATTTTTTGTGTTTTGTTTGTACTTCAATAATATCCAAAGTTTATGGTCGATCTCTTTTAAACTCTGCAATTTGATTTAGAAGATTGTTGTGTAGGATTTAGGTAGTATTACTTTTTGGAAAAGTGGGCATTTCCAAGCCGACAACCTAAGTTATATTTCAATTCGTTATATCTGTGATTGTATTTGCTTTAAATTGGTGAAATTTAATCTTAATGAATACAACTTTTTTTTTTTTTGTTATTGCAATTTATATATGGGGAAATCCGCCAAACTTTGGTTTTTTTGGAGAAAAAATTTTTTTTTTGAAACATGGTAGCACGCAAATATGTTTTTGTTAGGAACTTTGAGGGGTAAATTGGAGCTATAGTGCACCGCCGTTACTCGTCTTACATAATGCCTCAAAAAAATATATTAAAAAAATTGAGCAAAATATATATAAATGTTAAATATACATTTAGTTCAACACTTCTGCACCGATTATATTGAAATTTTAGCAAAATATGGAGATATATGTAACCGTTAGTTATGTAAAAATTTTTTGATACACGAGACCCGGTTTTGTATATATCGGTAAAAATATAAACCCGAATAACCGTCAAATATTTTTTACTGCAAATTTTGAAGCACATTTATTTTAACACCCTTTTACCGATTCCCTTGAAATTTTAAAATCATATAGATATGTAAGAGAAGTATGTTTAGGTAAACAAATTTTGATACCCGAGATCCGGTTTTGGAGATATTAATAAAAATAAAAACCCGAAAAACCTTACTTTTTTTTACTTATTTCAACACTCCTTAACCGACTGTGTTGAAATTTTATCAGAATGTGCATATCTATGTGGGGTATACTTAGGTAAAATTTTGTTAATATCCGAAACCCGGTTTCAGAGATATCGCCAAAAATATGAAACCGGGTAACCGTCAAATAATTTGTTTACCTACAATATGGGTATCAAACAAAAGGTATTTTAAAGAGATTTAAGGTACTGTAGTTGTCATGTCCATATTTCCACATCTTAAGAGGTGTCGTCTGATTTATGGACCCAGGGACCCATAAAACATTATTGAAATATATGAGTATCAAACGAGAGGAAGATGCGAGAAACATAATATAGGTGGAGTATATGATGGAAAAATTACTATTAAAAAATAAAGTAAGTTTTTTATATTTGAAACAACCAAGTTATTTATTCAAAAATCTACATTATATTCATATAACAATTAATGTATGTACATATGTACATATGTACATATGTGGGTTTTTATTATATTCATTCAATGACCAGCAAAATATCTTTTGGAATCTTTATAGTCAATATTGTATCAAACTACAATTTTGCATAAACAAAAAAATTTATGTATATCTTTAGCTAAAAATAGTATGCTTATCGTCGAAATTGTATAAAATTTACAATATCGAAAAACAAAAACAAAAAAATAAATAAAAGAAACTACTAATCCTCCAAAGGCTTCTTAATGATATCAATACTTTTGCTACCAAGTACTACAATATACATAACAATTTTTTTTTCTTTTTACTAGCATAACTTTTTGTATCAATGCTTTTGCAAATTTTTCTTTTGGTAGCTACTTTTTCAAAACCCCAACTCCTTGGTTCTAAAGAAAAATGGAGAAAAGGCTGGTGAAAAACACTACTATTTTTTTTTGTAAATTTTTGTACCATATTTATGTTCCTTTTCATTTACTTTTAAATAAAACCAGGTTTAAAAAAAAAAAAAAAAAATTGTCTACACTTTTTGACGATTGCCAATTTTTGTCGAAAATTTCGTAAATTTGTGCGTTGTACAAACATCAATAACTTTCCTTGCGTGAATATTCCCAGATGAGGCAATTGATGGTATACTACTGTGGTGTAGAGAAAAAATTAACAAAAGGGTATAAAGGGATAAAAGTAAAATTGTAGCTGTGTCCACAAAAAAACATGCTCCTGAAAAAAATTTACGCAACCAAGCGCTTCCATTTTTCTGCCTCTACCTTCACAACTGAAAGGGGCACATCGAATTTGAAGCCATAGGTATTTTTAGTCCCCGATAGGCTATCATCGTGCATAATCCAAATTTCAATACTCAGTTGCCTCAAAAAGCTATAAGCAAAAAACTGCCAATATTGAAAATGACAAAAAAAAAAGTATCGCTACTTTGATTGATGATAATTTTGAGTATTGGAGGGGCACATTAATTGTGCACATACTTTTAGAATCTCCATCTCAAAAACAACCTTCAGTTTAAATTTCAAAGCGTTTCAGCTGTGCCTCAAAATTTTATTGAAGAAATTCAAAAAAAAAAATCAAGAGTATCGCTTGAAAAAGTGTAAAAATCGACGTTTTTCAGGTTTCAAAGTTCCCCAAAAACTTGCTATCAGCTTTTCTGATTTTTAATATCATCAGACCGGATAGTCAATAGGTCGAACTGAATGTCCCTGTACATTCTTCTGGCCTTAAGCTATTTGCTCGTGTGTAGCAGCCAAGTATCCAAAAAAGTTAAAGTTTTTGGGATTTGCCCATATATACGGAGTATTAAAGGATTTCCATAAAGTCATAATATTAGCGTTAAGTGATCCGTGTGTACAGCAATGTTTTAGGACAGTCTTAATATAAAAGGGTAGAACTAAATAAATACTAACTATACATCTGCTCAGCAGCGCATAACGGTTTTTGTCATACTCATTGAGTTCAAAAGATCCGTTTTTTATTGAATACACACAAAAAGAAATTCTTTTGTCTCCGCAGCTAAGAATTAACGGGAACTTGTGGTAGACATGGGTAATTGTTATATTTATTGAAAAGATTGAAAAGAAAGGGGCAGCGCCAACACTTAAAGAAATTTGCAATAAAATAACCATTTTACTCAAGGACACACTTAACTAATTATGACAAAGTGGGCAGTTCATTGCGATCAATTTAACTCTTCAAGATTTGAGAGGTAATGCACAACTATTTGGAGGAGCTCTTATTTTATTGGCCGGCGATTTCCGGCAAACTCTCCCTGTAATACCAAAATCAACACCTGCTGATGAACTGAATGGTTGCCACCTTTGGCGGCACGTCCAAAAATTAACCTTGACCATTAACATGCGGGTTCGCCTTCAAGGAGATGCTTCAGCTGAAACTTTTTCGAAACAACTGCTAAGTATTGGTAACGGTCAAGATGAATGTGATACAGAGTCCAGGGGTATTTCATTTCCGCCAGGTTTTTGTGCCCACATTTCCTCAATTGACGAGTTAATTAAAAACGTTTTTCCTCATATTGAAGTAAGTTTCAAAAACCATCAATGGTTTTGCGAGCCCGCTATTTTGGCTGCGAAAAACAACGACGTCAACGCAATCAACAACTTGATATAAGGGCAGATTTCTGGCCAGTGTACGACATACAAATCGGTGGACACTGTTATGAATTCAGACGAGGCTGTTAACTACCCAATTGAGTTCCTGAATTCACTAGATCTGCCCCCACACATATTATTGCTGAAAACAGGTTCACCTATAGTTCTTCTACGAAATATAAATCCACCACAATTAAGCAATGGAACGAGGCTTGCTGTGAAGAGGTTGATGCCCAATGTAATTGAAGCGACTATTCTCAACTGAAAATCAAGAGGAGAAGATGTTCTGATTCCGAGAATCCCAATTATTTCCAGTGATATGCCATTTGAATTTAAACGTTTACAGTTTCCCGTTCGTCTAGCGTATTCAATGACAATAAAAAAAGCACAAGGACAATCGCTTAAGGTTTGTGGACTAAACCTCGAAAATCCATGTTTCTCACATGGTCAGCTATATGTGGCATGTTCACGAGTCGGGCATCAAAAAAATTTATTTGTTCATACCAAAGACGGGAAAACCAGATATATTGTATATCCTAAAGCACTGAAATATTTAAATGAAATGTTAAGAATTGATGCAAAAATATTTTAAAATTTATTTCTATTGAAGTCACTGGTCAGGCAGAACAACGCCTGCCGGGTCTGCTAGTACTTAATAAAAATACATACGTATAATGGGTACTTGGGCTGGCCCAATTTTTTTCAATCCAGCACCAAATCCCTTGTGAAGTTTACTGTAATTGTATACACTGCGCCTTTCTTCCTCGAAATATTTTTTAATGCACCTTTTTTCGTCAAAATATTTTTTAATGCGTCCTTATTTGCCGCAATATTTTTAATGCGCCTTTTCTCGTTGACAATTTGTTGAACGCGCCTTTCTTCGTCGGTAGCGACGATAAGTCCGGCACTTTGAATTGCACTTGGAGCTTTCCGAAATTACAAAGTTGTGTAGCGTATGGGCATTTTTATTTTTTTTTTTACTGATGAAAACAGTGAGCAGTTTCAATTAACAGAGCGAATGAACTGCAAGGCTCAATTATATGAAAGATCCCTTTTGTTGTAGGCGTAAAGAGAATTGTGAGAAAATGAACGTTGGAGAGCAGATGAGCGACACCGTTCAAATATTTGAATGTTTTCAAACATTTTCTGAGGTTTTTTTTTATTTCACCTAACAGAAGGTAAAGATCGCATTTTTCATGGACGTTTATCAATAGTCTGGCTTTGGTTTGTTAATCGTCGAGATCTAAAACTGCTCAGCTACAGAGAAAACCTCATCAGCTAAGTAAGGTAGATAAAAAATAGATGACACAATTAATAAATAATTAGTTGACAGCGAATAGTTATTGTAAAGAATAAAGATAAGAATCAAAGGATATGAAAGCAAATTGTTGATATGTATTTAGGATAGAAAGAATTGACTTTTTTATGCTGCATAGTGAGTCTGAAATATCAAACGTAGTTATAATCTTGACACAAACAACGAAAAGGCTCATTTAATTCAAAATTAGTTCGACACTGTTTCAAGATAAGTGGTTAAAATGTCTTGATGGACGAGAAGGTACATTGAAGTTCACTTCGCTCAAAAGAAACGGGCTTACGATTGAACCATTTAGTAATTTACAGTTACAAGCAGTTCCCTCCGACTAGAAAGGCTGTGAAGATTAATTAGTTTTAAGCGACTCGTATACGATGGCAAATTATACAAGGGATCCCAGTGAAGATCTCTTAAGGCAAATATTAAAAACTGTTTTTGAACTGATTCTAAGCGATCCACGAGGACCTGGTAACGTGGGTTCCAAATTATACAACCGTCTGACTAATGTAGTAAAGAGTTTTAGTTACATAAATTCTTTAGACCATCGTTTAACAAATGCTAGAACGCCTCTATCTTTATTGACTGTTAAGTTAATGTGGCAGTTAAAACCGAGTTTTTAGTCCATAGTAACCCCAAGGTCAACAGAATCATACATTTGCTCAAGACTATAACTGTTAATTGTATAGGAAGCTGGCTGTGATATTCCTCTCGAAAAACCCATGTACTCACATTTCTTTAGATTAAGCGGCATATAATTTAAATCGTACAAAGTAACTAGTGTATTTAGATCTGATTGAAGCTTCTTCGAATGGCAAAGCTTTCGAAAATTATATTACTGTAGAAATATCATTTATAAACAACAAGAACAGAATCGGGCCAAGATGGCTTCCTTGAGGAACTCCTGAGGAGACATAAATTACATCGGATTCACAATTTTTAAACACTACTTTTTGTGCTCTGTCGCTAAGGCAAGAAGAGATCTAGCGATTGAGACCCGGCTGGAAACCCAACTGATCCAGTTTATGAATAAGTAAAGAGTGACACACTTTATGGAAAGCTTTACTGAAATCAAAGTAAATTCAAGTAAGTTTGTAACGGTGGACTTTCCCTTACAGAACCCGTGTTGACAGTCGGAAATCAAGGTAGAGATAGGATTCGTAAGCTGATTGGTAACAATAGCTTCACACACTTTTGGGATGGCAGAAAGCTTTGCTATGCCACGATAGTTCTCTATAGAAGCCTTGCTTCCGCTTTTATGAAGCGGTAGAAGAAACGACTCTTTCCATGCTTTTGGAAAAACACCACACTTTAGTGACAGATTGAACAAATTGGTAAATATTGTTAGCACACTTTTTCAAAAGGCATGTAGGAATCCTATCAGGATCGCATTTAAAAGATTCCTTCAAAGATTTCAGATAAATAAGAACATCATTGGCGCATATAGTTGGACAATTAATTAAATTGTTCCCATGTAGCTCATAGGGATAATTTAGAAAGTCAGAATTGGTGACGGCAGAATAGTTAGAAGGGAAAAATTGCGCAAAGAAATTATGACCCAAAAGAAATAAAATACGACCCCAAATAAGCTTCAGAAAAACACCAATAAAAGCCTCCCAAAAGAGTCCAAAAACCCTCAGAATGGAGGAATAAAAGGCTCCGAAAAAGGTTCAGAGAAAAGCACCAATAAAAGGCTCCGCAGTTCATTTAAAAAAAGTCAAAAAACGCTTCAAATTCATCGAAATCGGACTCATTTCGGACTCTTTTTTATGACTCCGTTGGAGTTCCCGCGTAGAGCGATTTTTCACTCCATTTGGGCTCCGAAAGAAGCTTATTTTGGAGAGTAAAGCTCTGAGAAATGAGCATTTTATGGTCCGAAAGGAGTCTTTTTTTGCACTTTTAGTTAGCTGGGATATGCCATCATATCACCAATTCTCTATTAAATACAGAAAAATGTGTGCAACCAAAAAAATTTTCTTGGGTATAGTTTTAGGTATCAGAGTATGCAGTTTCAGAAAAGTTAAAGAACATTTAAATTTATGATGTATGGGTCTAGGTATCTGTTTCAGCAAATATGTTTATCTTAGTGAAAAATGTATGTGAATGCAAATCTAAATTAAACCCCCCCCCCCCAAGGCCAATTCCTGCGCACGGCCCTGAACCCGCATGTTTGTTTTTACAAACGCTTTTATTTTGGACCAAACATTCTCAATGGGGTTCAGCATCGGCGAGTAAGGCCCCAAGCGCAAAAGGGTAGGTGAATTATTATCAGCAAACACCGCCTCAAGTCCTGAATGGCATGGTGCATTATCGCAAACCAATACCAAATCAGACAGTCTGTTCCCGATTGCGGTCCATCTATTCAAAAGTCCACGGACCCACTCAGCTGCACTCTCTTTTTTAAAGGAACCGCGACGCGTTTCCATACATAATACACCTGACGTACTAATTGCCCCGATAAGGTGCACATTCGGTCCCCTTGATGGCGGCAGCGTTAAAGTTGCTCGTGCGCCAGATCGTGCGAGACCCTTTGTGCGCCTACAAAATAAATTAAAGTTGGTTTCGTCTATATAGACAATCTGCTTGCCCTGTTGAATGTATTCGCTCAACGCTGAAACAAATGCCGCAAGTTTTCTTTTATTTTCGTCGGAATTCATGGTCGAAGGCATATGATGGACATTTTTCACCGTATACAATCTACCATCTAAATAATTAGCCACACTGGACGTGCAAATTAATTTATTCATTTCATTTTGGACTTTAGCTACTATACTTTTCAGCGTTATGGTGGGGTGTAAGCGGTCTGGTATTTGACTCCCAAGGACGATGCTAAGGTGCACCAATCCTCGCCTTTGTTGGCGGCCTCAACAATGTGAGTACGGTCAACTTCATTATATGTACAATACTTTATTCTTTGTACAATAGCATTTTCTATGTATACCGAAAAAGATTGTAACAAAAATACACTAATAAGTATGCGCTTATACGCTATGAAAATAAAAATAATTTATATTTTATGGATATTTACCAATCACATCTCCACGGCATATGGGGCATTTACTGGCCTGAATTATAGGACCGCTGCACTTTTCATGTAACAAATGACCACATGGTTGAAGACGAATCACGGTTTGCCTCCGCATATCAGTCCTACAAATTGCACAATTGTCTTTCAGCTCCATTTTTTATTACACAAAAATAAGACAATCACCGATGTCTATGTAGGTACATATAAGCGCTTTTAAATTTATATTTTTTTCTTTACACATAGATGGTTACGGCTATGCACGTTTGTGGTTTTGAAATACAGTTTGAGCTTTCTATGTAGAAAACAGTTGTAGTTTTCTGTATTTCTTTTGTGTTTTTCTTAAATAAATTTCGGTTTTTCTGAAATACATTTGCGTTTTTCTGAATTTCATTTGGGTTTTTCTGAATTTCATTTGGGTTTTTCTGAAATACAATTGGGTTTTTCTGAATTTCATTTGGGTTTTTCTGAAATACATTTGGGTTTTTCTGAAATACATTTGGTTTTTTCTGAAATACATTTGCGTTTTTCTGAATTTCACTTGCGCTTTTCTGAATTACATTTGTAGTTTTCTGAAGTACATATGAGCTTTTCTGAAATACATTGAAGTTTTTCTGAAACACTGTTGGATAAGACGCAAAGGGGCATGCGATTCCTCCAAAATGCCTTTAGTCTACAATTGATTAACTATAAGTCAATTTTGATTTGAGCAGCATACTCATAGAAGTTGAAATATATGTCGGATAGCGCCAACCTCTCCATAGGATATGCTCAAAGAAATATGAACCATATCACGTAAGCAGATCAGTAGTGTTCTTTGATTAATCACATATTTTACAGGGATTAATGCCAGTTGTGATCTCTTTATATGAACTTAACTGTTCACATTTGTTTGAGCATGTCCTATGGAAAGACCAGTTAATCACTCATAGCTGTGTTACAAGCTGCAACAAAACTTCGGATTTGGTATAAGCTCTCGAAAGATGATGGAAAGCTATTTATCTGGAAGATCTCAGCTTGTGAGCAATGGGTCCATGTCGGAACTTACTACTTGACTCCTTATTGTTTAGTCGCTTCGTAAACGATCTGTTCAATGTTTGTAGGTTTCTTCATATGCATACATATATAATTGGGGACACTTCACTAAATTTACTGTTGCACTCACTACCGTACTTTAAACAAATCGAAATAATAATTTGGGTTTTACAAATTTGAGAAATATATTTTCGCTCAGGCGCTAAGTGACCGTTTTGCTCGTGATTTACAGAACTGTGAATTGTTTACAATGTGTGTGTGTTTGGTGTTGATAATTACCCAGCTAACCAAAAGTGCAAAAAAATACTCCTTTCAGAGCCATAAAACGCACATTTCTCAGAGCTTTACCTTCCGAAATGAGCTCCTTTCGGAGCCCAAATGGAGCTAAAAATCGTTCTACTCGGCCACCCCAAACGGAGTCATAAAAAAGAGTCCGAAATGAATCCGATTCCGATGAATTTATTACTCTTTTTAAATGAACTTCGGAGCGTTTTTGGACTCTTTTCGGAGCCTGTTTGATGATTTTCTGAAGCTTATTTGGGGTCATTATACCTTTCATGAACATGAAATGGTATTATAACTTTGGTCCGATGTTTGTAAGTATGAGAAGAAGAAGAGATAGACCCACCATTAAGCATACCGAAATGATCACGGCGACGAGCTGAGTTGATTTAGCCATGTCCGTCTGTCCGTCCGTCCGTCTGTCCGTCTGTCTGTTTGAACGCAAACTAGTCCCTCAATTTTAGAGATATCTCGATGAAATTTGGTATAGAGCCGTCATTTTGCATGGGATTAATCATTTGTCGGAACCAGCAAGATCGGACCGATACAACGCATAGCTCCCATACAATCGATTGTTTCGATAAACGGATTTTGGCCTATAACTCTTGCAATTAAAAAGATAGAATCACGAAATTTTTGCAGGTTTAGTACATATTATATGCGTAACATGTGTAGTGAAAATGATTCATATCGGACCAACATAACATATAGCTCCCATATAATCGATAGTTTCGATAAATGGGTGTTGGGCTATAAATTTTGCAAATAGAAAGCTAGAAACGTATAATTTTGCAGGTTTGGTCCTTATTATATGAGTAATGTGTGTAGTGAAAATCATACAGATCGGACTTACATAACATATAGCTCCCATATTACCGATTGCTCCGATAAATGTGTTTTGGCTATGTATTTTGAAATTAACAGTTTTGGAGAGTTTGTAAGTAATTGTAAGTAAGGAGCGGACACTTAGAAAAGTTGTGCATATTCATGAAAGGTATAAAGACTTCGGCACAGCCGAAGACAGCCCTTTCCTTACTTGTTTTTTACTCCTTTTGGGTCATTTTGGAGGTTCCTATGGGCATTTTTATGAAGCTTTATAAATAATGAAAAGGAAAGACACCTTTTAAAGTTGTATGCAGATTTATTGACACAATTCTGAAATTATAAAAAATGCTATGTTAAAATGTTTGTTCAGTCGCCTACTAATAAGCGTCATGAAATAGGTGATCTTTACCTTCTGTTAGGTAAAGCAAAAAAAACCTCAGAAAATGCTTGAAAACATTGACATGATTGAACGTTGTCGCTCATCTGCTCTCCAACGTTTATTTTCTCACAATTCTCTGTACGCCTACAACAAAAAGGATCAGAAAACGCTCAAAATTGCTCATATAATTGAGCCTTGCAGTTCATTCGCTCTACAATATTCATTTCTTCTCTCAACGCTCCGTAAATCTTCATAAAAAAGTGGTTCTTCGGTGTTTACTCCGAAAAGGCTCCAATTACGGACTCTTTTTGGGTGCTTTTTTCGGAGCGCTCCGACTTTGGTAAGCTGGGTAGTAGGTGCGTGACTGTAACGGAGTAAGTGTGTGTATGTGGTGAATGCTGGCCACGGAGGCGCTGCCCCTGAACGTCCGGTGCAAGAGGGTGAGATGTGACCTGTCGCACAGGTGGCACAGGACAGTTGAAGTGCATTCTGCAGTGGCATGCCACAGTGCCAAGCAATTGAGGCAGTACCCGTGGGCCTGCGCTACTTGTTGTCGTTTCTGTGACTGAATGCTTTTAAAAATGGCACATAGACGGAGCGCATGCGGGTGACAGCAGAGCGGGCAAATTTGCGGTATAATTTCATGTTTAGGAAACGAAAGTCCTTCGAGAAACCTCTTTAGGAGTGAGGTATTTTTTTCGGATAGCCACATCGCTTCGTTGGATGAATTGCTCCGCATTGGATTTTATATTAATTTTAAGTATTTGGGGGATCGGTATTACTTATTTGTATACCCAGCGTACTAGTACTAGTACAAGGGTATTATAACTTTGTTGGGATAACGGTTGGTTGTACAGGTATAAAGGAATCGAGATAGATATAGACTTCCATATATCAATATCATCAGGGTCGAAAAAAAATTTGATTGAGCCATGTCCGTCCGTCCGTCCGTCCGTCCGTCCGTCTGTCCGTCCGTCTGTCCGTTAACACGATAACTTGAGCAAATAATGAGATATCTTCACCAAATTCGGCATTCGTACTTATTTGGGTTCAGAATAGATTGCTATTGAAAATGGGTAAAATCGGACCATAACCACGCCCCTTTTTCGATATCGAAAATTACAATGATAAAATTTGCAATATGTATTGATTTAGATGTTCTAAGGCCGATTTTATCAAATTTTTTTAAAAGGGGCGTGGCACCGCCCACATATATTTGAAGAAATTTTCAAATTTTGACTCTCAATAACTTCAGCACAGTTTATGCTAGTACAACGAAATTTTGTAGAGGGCATACTATTGTTGTGTTAAATTCAGATATAGAAAATAAACGAAATCGCTTAGCGACCACGCCTACTTTTTCATAAAAGTTATATTGAAAGGAGGTGGAAATATTGAAAAGTCCATATCTAATTAAGTGATACCGCTATAATAATATAATTTGGTACATACATCAATTTTCATATTCTTTACATTATTTTTGCAAAATTTTGGAAAGTGGGCGTGCCACCGCCCACTTATGAGTCACGCAATTTTCAAATTCGACTGCTAATAACTTCAGAACGGTGTGAGATAGATTTACGAAACTAGGTACCAGGCATTTTATGTTTATGTAGAGTACTACTATAGAAAATAAGAAAAATCGGTGAACGACCACGCCCACTTTTGGACTAAAGTTCTCTAAACGAGAGTTAGGAAACCGGAATATGCAATATCTGTTTAACTGATAAAGATATAATGCTAAAATTTAGTACACTCATTCACTTGATGCTGTTATTAGTGTTGTTTAAAGGTTTTTTGGTAATATTTTGGAAAATGGGCGTGGCACCGCCTACAAGTGAATAAACAAAATATCAACATTTCACTATTAACAAGCCACTGTGAAAGTATCATAAAGATCTGCAATGAAAACTGATCTTCAAATAGGGACAAACAACATAATAAAATCCGTGGGCGTGCCACCACCCACTGTTTTAAAATTATGTAAATATTGATTAATGGACACATATATCCGTACATCGAAAAATTTCACAAAATACGTTAAAAGTTATGGGCATGGCACGCCTTCTTTTCCAAAGTTATATATAGGACATGGTATCACCATTGAAAAGATTGATTGAGTACTTTTGGCTCATGTAAGCGGTTAATGCTTTATAAGCAAGGGAAGTAGTCGCGCCCACCAAATTCGCTATTGTTTAGGCTGGGAATAGATTGGTTTTTAAAATGGGCGAAATCGGATGAAAAACCCGCCCCCTTTTTCTGGAAACTAACGCTGGGTATTAAATGTTCGGTTCACCCGAACTTAGACTTCCTTACTAGTTTTATTTTATTTATTTTGTTTTAGGTCGACACTAACACAAAGCGTCCGACTAATGGCGAATGTAAAACATTATATTATCAATTATAAAGTATTACAAAAGTAAACTTAACATAGCAAAATAAACTTAAGTCTAACATATTCTACGAGTGGATGGTTGGAGAGGGCGGGTTTCCAATCCACCCTTCCATTCGGTCCATGTGTGCATGCAAATAAATGCTCCAATCCATCTTCTAGAACGGTCGAATTATTGAATTACGCTGTGCTTGCAGATCCTTGGGCCCAGTCTCCAACCCACCCTCAATTTCGGTCGATTAATTCATAAAGATGTGCCTAGAGATTAAAGAGGAGTGAAAAGGACGTGTTTCCAATCTACTTTCAAAATCTGGCTAGTTATGTAAGTATGTCGTTACGTAAAGTGGCAATTGTACGTTCAAAGCTTATACAGCAAGACAAGTCATTGTAGTGCGAACACCAGATAAGCAGGGGACTATTTTTGACGAAGTTTGAATGACAAAGAGGTAAATGAAACGGGACTTAGTGTCTGGACCTTCTAAGAGGTACAGCAAAATTTAGTTTGCCTACTAGTTCAGAAGAGTAAATTTCACCGATAATCAGCTTATGGAGAAACATTACCCCTAGTAAAATTCTTCGATTTTGCAGAGTGGGTAAATGCATTAGAATGGAATGTCATTTGTTTACATTTGGAGCAATTTAACGCAAGTAAATCTACCGTGCAGCAGCAATGGACTGAGTCAAAATCAGTCTGGAGAAGAGCAGCTGCCGACTTGTCAGAGGGACAATAAGAGTAGCAAAGTTTAACACCATCCGCGTACATTAAGGTTTGGGAATATGAGATAACCCGCGGTAAATCGTTTATGAACAGGGTAAACAGAAATGGGCCCAAATGGCTCCCCTGAGGCACTCCTGAAGTTACGTCAATGGATTTGGAAATTGTGTGATTGAATATGATTCACAGAATCAAAAGCTTTGCTAAAGTAAGGATGTGAACTCAATCAAGTTGGTAGTGGTTGACCTACGAGGAATAAAACCATGCTGATAAGGGGATAGTAAAGACGTACACTGATACTGAAGCTGTTTAATAATGATCTGTTCAAAAGTTTAAGAAATACCTGAAAGCTTAGCAATGCCTCTGTAGTTCTCAATATTTGATCTGGTACCTTTTTTACGCAAGGGAATAATAAAAGATTCTTTCCAGAGGGATGGGAATGATGCGGGATCAAGAGACAGATTAAATAGCATTAAGGTCGGCCCAGATAAGTGCTGTGCTCAGTACCTAACCACACAGCTAGGGACCCCATCAGGACCCGGGAAGAATATGGGTGATTCAAGGCTCTGAACAACAATGTTAATATCAATAACAGGGTTCCTGATGTTATTGGAACTAGCCAAATAATATGGACACTCCTTAACTTGGGAGCTGCTAGATTAGTAGATCGATTTAAAGAAGTCAGGAAATAATTATGCAATATTGTCATCGGTATTAGCACTCTTACACCCAAACGTAAGCGACGATGGAAATCCAGAGACTTTGCGTTTAGAGTTAACAAAGCTGGTATTAGACTCGGTTGGTAGAAAACAAAGTTTTACGAGCGGTCGAGTTAGTTTGCCATTTTGCGTACGTAGGGCAACTGCTCGGATGTGACCGTCGGACCCGTAATGTACCTTTTCTATGCGGGCTAGCCGACATTCGGTAGGAGGCAGACATTCGTCATGAATTAAGACGCATGCTCCAATTTTAGGTGCTTCTTGAGCATTTTGCACCGATATTATTTAAGATATTCTTCCTTCCATTGGCGACTAAACTCATGATGGAAGATTTTGATCCGTTTCCATCGATTTATGAGGGAAAGTGAGTCCACGTTTTGTTCTGGTATGGCCAGAAGTGGCGCTCCTCTAAGAGAATGCCCAGGGGTGAGGGCTGTAAAGTCGGAAGTATCTTGCGAGCGTGATGATAGGGGCCGTGAGTTTAAAACGGCTTCAACTCGAATGAGTAACGTAGTGAACTCTTCAAATCTATATTTATTATTGCCAACGGTTTTTTTGAAATGCGATTTAAAGCTTTTAACCGCTGATTCCGATAGTCCACCCCTATGTGGGGCACTTGGAGGGATAAATTGCCAATTAATGCCTTGAGGTGCGTTTTTTTCAATGATATGCGGGGAGACTTCTTTGGAGAACTGTATGAACTCCTTTTCGGTAGCTCGTTGGGCTGCGATAAAGGTTTTGCCATAGTCGGTCATGACTTTCGAGGGAAACCCTCTCCGTCCGACAAAGCGTACAAATGCCGCGAGAAAAGCTGCCGTTGCCAGATCTGAACATAATTCTAAATGTACGGCTTTTGTCATGAAGCATACAAAAACTGCCACGTAACCTTTCATTGTGGTAGAAGACCTTAACATCGAGGCCTTTAGCTGGAAAGGTCCGGCAAAGTCTGCACCAGTGATGCTGATAGGCATAGAAAAATTGCAGCGTTCGGGTCGTAGAGCTGCCAAGATCTACGTGCGCACCTTTTGATCAGAGGCTTTAGTCGAGGAATATAAAACTCTTGTCGGATCATTTATTGCATTAGCCTGTGCTAATGGAGATAATTTATAAATATTGTGGCAAATGCGGATTTTTCCGGTATTATGATTGGATGCCGCTCATTGTAGCTCAGATTGGAGGTGGCAAGCCTGCCATTGGCACTAAGCAGTCCCTTAGAGTCTACAAAGGGGTTAAGTACTAAGAGTGTGCTCTTTTTGTCGATGGGCTTCGATGCAATTAAAAGTGTTTGTTCACTACTACAACAGCGAGCCTGCGTGGACTCGATTAGGGCTATTTTTGACCGTTGCAAGTCTTGATGCGTGAGTGCATAGCTTGCGGTATTGGCTATCCCTTTCACCTTATTCTTTAAGCGATTTACAAATTGAAATATATACGCAATTACTCTTAAAGCTCGGGGGAACGACGAAAATCGCGCTAGGATTTGTCGAGGGACTTTCTTTCACCTCGAGAACAGATTCTGTATTTTCCTCTATGGGGATTGAGGTGAATCTAGTGCAGTATCTAATGATACTGTCACTTTCCGCAATAAATCTTGCAGTCGAAAATTCTTTTAATTTTTTCGGGCTTGCACCCCGTTTTGAGCGGGTGCTTGCAGCAGGGCTATTTTGAGGGTTTTCCTCGTCGCTCTCTTCTTTGGCACATCTAATTGTTGTGGTGGGGCCATATTATATATGTATCTTTTAGAATATGTGTATGTATGTACATATGAAGGGCTCAGAACCAAAAGGATCTAAGTGACATTTTTTTTAAATTGAATTTGATTTGTATAGTGAAATATGGTGTTTATTTGTTGGCAAAGAGATCCCAGTCATTTCGGACATTGTCGTGCCATATATTTGCCAGACCAAAAACGTACTAAATTTTATTGCATTGATGATTGGAGATAAAAGGATCTAAGTACGCTCCTCCAAGCAATAAAATTTAATTGCTCGGCCAAAAGAACATGTAGAATTAAGTTCAGCACTTTATTATACTAAAACAAGTAAGGAAAGGGCTGTCTTCGGCTGTGCCGAAGTCTTTATACCTTTCATGAATATGCACAACTTTTCTAAGTGTCCGCTCCTTACTTACAATTACTTACAAACTCTCCAAAACTGTTAATTTCAAAATACATAGCCAAAACACATTTATCGGAGCAATCGGTAATATGGGAGCTATATGTTATGTAAGTCCGATCTGTATGATTTTCACTACACACATTACTCATATAATAAGGACCAAACCTGCAAAATTATTCTCGAAACTATCGATTATATGGGAGCTATATGTTATGTTGGTCCGATATGAATCATTTTCACTACACATGTTACGCATATAATATGTACTAAACCTGCAAAAATTTCGTGATTCTATCTTTTTAATTGCAAGAGTTATAGGCCAAAATCCGTTTATCGAAACAATCGATTGTATGGGAGCTATGCGTTGTATCGGTCCGATCTTGCTGGTTCCGACAAATGATTAATCCCATGCAAAATGACGGCTCTATACCAAATTTCATCGAGATATCTCTAAAATTGAGGGACTAGTTTGCGTTCAAACAGACAGACGGACAGACGGACAGACGGACAGACGGACGGACGGACAGACGGACATGGCTAAATCAACTCAGCTCGTCGCCGTGATCATTTCGGTATGCTTAATGGTGGGTCTATCTCTTCTTCTTCTCATACTTACAAACATCGGACCAAAGTTATAATACCATTTCATGTTCATGAAAGGTATAATAAACGGGCTACAAGACTGCATACTCGGAAAGTTTTTAAATTTTATTGCAATAATTTTTGGAAATTTACAGTTATTGTCCATCTGCAGTAAACATATTTTGAATTTGTTGACTAACCTGCATTCATTTAGGCAGGAATCATTTCAAACGCATTTACCCAGAATTTACAATAAGTAATTTACTTTAACCTTAATTATCTCAATTCAACGTCGATGTTACTTAGATCCTTTTGCCCTTCATATATAAATTAATAAAAAGTGTGTATGCATCTTTTATTGTTTTTGTTAAATGTACCGAGCAATTTTGTTGATCGGTGCTTATTTCTTGCGCGCGATTGTAGTTTTTCATTTCATTTTCAGTAAAACTTGAAGTTTTTAAGCGTACAAATATACACATTAGGTAACATGTTTAAACTTAAGCTAAAATTTTTAACAAAGGTATAATTTACAAGCTTATAGAACTATAAATATTTATTTGTTTTTAATAAAGAAAGGGTAAAGACAGAAGATGGAGATAAAGATGGCTAAGAACCATATAGATTCGCAACTGCGGTTTCGAAGCATTCAACTGATTTGGAAGATTTTATTAATATTGGTAATGAATTCCATAACCTAATAACACTAACAAAAAATAACCTTGAGGCTATCAAAGTTTCAAATTTTGGCATTATGATGTTGCAAGACGACTGCACAAATTTTAGGTCGCGGTATAGGTATTCTGGTTTACGGTTTCTAATCAATTTAAATAAAAATACAATATTTCGATAGTTTAAGTAGTTTTGTATACTACAGCCCAGAATATTGTTTGAGAAGAACGATACATGATCATATTTTTTCTTACTATAAATGAATCTAGCAGCATTGTTTAAAGCTAGAGTAATTTTATTCTTTGACTCATAGTCAAGGTTTCCGTAAACTATTTCAAAATAAGAAATGTGGGGAACGACTAGAGATTGCACTAGTTTTAGTTTTGTATCACTTGGCATACTATAACAAGCATGCCAAAGATTTCTTAAGATAAAGTATATTTTAGAGATGCAATGGTTGATATGAGATGTGCAGGTTAAACGTGAATTTATTTTAAAACCAAGATTAGTGACAACATTTCGAAAACTCAACTCAGTCTCCCCCAACATAATTGGCGGTAAGTGGTCAAGATCAAAAGACTGAGCAGATATAGGCAGAACCTGTGTTTTAGCGGCGTTTAAGCAGAGGCAATTAGTTTTTGCCCAAGTCTCTATTCGATCTAAATCTTCATTTAATCTCACCACAAGGTCTTCACCAAGCCCAATTGGTCGCGAATAATAAATCTGTGTATCATCTGCATAGAGGTGAATTGAGGCATTTTGACAGCAGAAAACAATATCATTGATAAATATACTAAATAGTATTGGGCCCAGAATCGAACCTTGCGGGACGCCTGAAGTAATTTTACTGCGACAAGAGGTAGTGCTTGCACATTCTACCTGTTGATATCGGTTCGATAGATAAGTGTCCATAAATTTAAGCGATGAAGGGCTAAATCCGAAATAATGTTTTAGTTTTACCAGGAGAATGTCATGCTTGACAGAATCAAAGGCTTTAGAAAAATCTAATAAAATTAGAATGGTTAAAAGTTTATTATCATAAGCAGGCCGGATATCTTCAATAACTTTTACTATAGCTGTGGAGCAGCTGTGATTAGCGCGAAATCCAGATTGGAACTCACTCAGTAATTTATGGTTATTCAGATGTTTAATGATTTGTGAAGACAAGAATTTTTCAAACACCTTAGCTAAAGCAGGTAGAATGCTTATTGGCCTATAGTTTTCAGGACCGTCACCCGAGCTACTTTTTGAAACGGGAATGACATTAGCTATCTTCCAAAGGTTAGGGAAAGAGGAGGATGTTATGGCAAAGTTGAAAATATGGGTAAGAGCTGGAAGAATATGGGGAAGAATGAGCTTTAGAAAACGCAAACTTATACCATCCACACCAATAGCATTGGACTTAATAGCACGGATACATTGTGCAACATCATACTCCGTGGCTGGTTCAAACACAAATTCACAAGCAGTTTGGCAAATCAGGGACTGCGTTACGCTGAAAGATTCAGAATTACCAAGTTGACCAGCACCAATAAAATACTGGTTCACTACATTAGCATCAATCCCACAAGATTTGGAGACTTTAGCACTTATTCCGAAGGATTTTAAGTTTTTCCACAATACTTTAGAAGGAAGCTTTGCATTAAATTTGTTTTCTAAATAAACTCTTTTGCTGCACCGTACTTCAATAGTAACTTTGTTCCTTAACATTTTATACGAGTTCCAACACTCATCAGTGGGATTACTCTTCCAACACTTATACGCTTTACTTCTGTCTTTAATGAGTTTTTGGATAGTTTTAGTAAACCACGGCTTCTTATGGCTATTTACCTTTAAGGTACGTTCAGGAACGTGTTTATCATACAGGTATTTTACGCACTTGTTGAACTCATCCAGCTTGTCGTCAACATTAGGGCAGAACCAGCATGAAGTCCAGTCAAGCAATACGCAGTCATTATTTAATTCCCTGAGGTCTACATTTTTATAGTCTCTAAATGTGAGATTGGACACTGAGCTACTCTTATTAAACTCTATATTATAAGATAGGAATATTAGATCGTGATCAGAAACTCCGTCTAGGGAAAATTGGTCTATATGAATGACTTTTTTAATGTCGCTTACACCAAAGATATCTAGCAAGCTTGGTTTACAGCAGGGAGCATAACGAGTAGCATACATATGTGTTAACAATTTTACAGCCGCAACTATCAATGTAATCTAGTAGCGATTTGCATTTCGCATTGCCAAGGAGAAGATCGACATTAAAATCACCACATATCAGAACATCTACATAGCTCAAAGCTAACTCAAATATTTTGGTAAAGATAAGACTAAGCTCATTAGATTTATGGGGATTGTAAACACATACAACTAAACATTTTTGAACGCCATCACTGAGCTCTACAAAAATACTTTCAATTGGATCATTACAATCTGATTTGTATAAAACTTTACTTTTTAAACCTGCCCTAACATAAATAGCAATACCACCGCCTCTTTGGCCAGTAGATCTATCATTTCTGAGCAACGTATAATCACAAAGAGTTTAAGAAATGTCAGTTACACATGGCTTGAACCACGTCTCAGTTACACAAACCACATCAATACTCACATCACTAAAAATAAGATTCAAATAATCTAGTTTATCAGTCGATAAGCTTCGGGCATTAAAGTGACAAATATTAAATCCCACATTATGCTCACATAATGATCGTTACTGATTTGATTTTCTTTATGTGCCCCAAATCAGTGCGCAATGCTCTACCTAATGACATACGGTGCACTCATGAATTTTGTGAGAAAAATACACATATTCCCAGTGTATACGACATAACGGTACTACGTAACGGAGCAACATAATCGAGTTAGATATAGAGTTCCAGGTATGAAAGTTCTTAGGTTGAAAAGAGGAATTGATTAAGGCATGTCCGTCTGTCCGTCCGTCCTTTTCCCATCCGTGTACACGATAACTTGAGTAAAAATGTAGACCTTTGCATGAAATTTGTTATACAGGTTACTTTTTGGCCAAGGTAGGTTGCCATTGAAAATGGACGATATCGAAAATTTCGAAAATCACATGAATTTACATACCTAAGTTGAGTAAAACTTGAGATATTTCCATGAAATTTGCTATACAGGTTACTGTCTGGCCAAGGTAGGTTGCTACTGAAAAAGTGGCGAAATCGGATGAAGGACCTAGGTTACATTATTTTTGAAAACTGACAAATTTTTCACCTCTCTGAGAGTTCACCTCAAGTTACTTCTCCAAGGCTACCATACCATTGGAAAAACATATCCAAACGGTTTTGATATTTTTTATATACAAACTCGTCCAAGGAAGTAATGTTTATTGGGTGGTTTTTCTGACAAAAAGAATGGATTGGAAATTTCAAATATTGCAACCAATTGTTTGCTGAATGCTTCTTTTTTACTAACTATGAACTCTATTCATAAGGTGATAAACGTATGCATCTTGCCAATAAAGCTTTTTTCGTCTTTTTAGCTTGCAACACAGAAAATATCAAAATCAAATTTGGATTTTAATTTTTTTCATCTTTCAACTAAACGTCAACCAAATTGAAATTATAGGCACTGTTTGTACCTCTTCAACAAATGCGAAATTGTTTTTGTAGTCTGATTTTCGATAAGTTTTCGTCAGTATTTCAAGCATTAAATACAAGAAAATTCCGTAGTGTCATACGGGCATTATTGGGAAGTTTTAAATCTAAATTGAGAATTTTTGTAGGTAATTGAAAGGTTTGGAATTTATTACGAAAAAGTTTTAAAACTTGTGTAAACTCTACAAAATTTAATTTAAAAAGAAATATAATGGCGGAAAAATTAATAAAACATCACCATGTACAGTTACAGTTTATTTTTGCAGTATAGAAAATTCGCTCACCTCACTTTTCTGATTGGCACGTCATACTTTTTGCTTAACACAGGTTGGCATCGATACATTTTATAAAAATGCTTTAAGATAAAGATATCGACCAGAAGGGTGGATATTCACATTCCCAGGCACAATTAGTGAGTGCGCTACTGGGGCAAGTCACCAGTGTTATTCATGATTCCCACATGAATATGCAAAACAGCGAAGGGAAGTATTGGCTCTTATTAGGCAATCAGGGGGTGGATAATGAATAACGGTACATTGCTGCTAAACTACTCCCGTCTCCGGTACGTTATACCAGTGATGATTTAGAGATTTCCGAATGACCTTAGACGCCTGCTGTGCGCTGGCGTACCACCGTTGGACCGTTCAGCGTTCCGCACCATCCACTAAATTATGGCAATAAAAATGTATTCAAGCAATTATCCTTATTACAGCACTATAAAAATACATACACTCAAAAAAAAGTGTTGCGAAATCAAGGAAAAAACGTTATGATTTTACAACGGAATTGCAAGATGAAGATTTTTTTTCTTTTGACATGGTTTAGGCATAAATTAACATTGATTGGTAATTATTTGAAAAGTGATAACTCTTATCATAAAATGGTGCTTTGTTGTTAAGCTTTCAAACATTTTTAAAAAATAACTATGAATGTATGTATGTAATTTGTAAATATGTATACTATTTTATTAGAAAGAAACTTTAAAATTTAAAACAATATGTATATGTATGTATGTATTTTATAAAAACAAAGAATTGTATTATAATCATTTGCATACGAAACTATGTAGATGCTTATGAATAGTTCTGCAGATTATAATGAAATATATGATTACTTGTGTGCAAAAATAAGTTTTTTGTGTTATGAATTTTTCCTAAGTTCCTAATGAGCGGTCGCCATGTAACTCAAAATTTTTTTTTTTAAATTTGTTTCAAACCTGAAAGATTCATCTGCCTCTTTAGGTGCCAGTCAGTCGGCATGAAACATGTAGGTCCTGCCAATTTGTAGCAAAAATTAGATGCAGCAGAACAGAAACTGGAAGAGAAGGTCGGCGCAAAAATGTTTTACGAATTTAATGATGATATACTTGTTGTATACTCGTATACATATGTTTATTAATTTTTATTTTTTTATTGTTTATCAGCCAGATCATTTCGTCCTTTCTATTGTAAAAAGAGTTAACTCGAAATTTTTATTTTTTGTGAAAACGCAAATAAAGTTTTGTCTATTTAAACAGTTAAATTTTACGGCTAATTTAATTGGTACCAGAAGGGTCACGATAATTTATAAGAAATGACGGCAAGCTACAAGTACATAGCTAGTAGACTGGTAAGCGAAATATTTATATTAATTTGAGTCTTATAATTCATTTTGTCTTAATGGGTAGGGAAAGAAACCAAAGAACAAATAAGGATGCCTTAGTTCGGTTGAAACCGAACATTAAATACCCAGTTGCATGAAGGTAAATTGTTGTGAAGTTATTACCAGTAAAGTTTTAAACTATTTCTAAAAATGAATGCTGCGTAATTTATAGGTGTCCAAAGTTGGGCTGTGACTTTGATTGAGTAAGTTTATTAATCTAATTTTCAGTTAATCAATTACTTGATTAATCAAAATAGCAGTAGTCAAAACGAGCGTTACTCGAGCATAAGCTGGAGCAGTGCTGCGCTACAATGTGGAACTCAACTTTTAAAATGTTGAAGCGACTAACTAACTACAATTTTATGAATTTTTTATTCCCTTGGTTAGCTTAAAAAGCGATCTAAATGTGTGCCGTTATTAATATTAATCATTTTATTCAAAAAACGATTAATCAAAAAGGCTATTAATCAATTAATATTTTTTTTGATTAATCAAAATCTTGATTAATCGAGTATATAGTACCTTTTTTGATTAATCAAAAATCATAATTAATCGATTAATTGAGTAATCGAAATTATGATTAATCAAAATTTTGATTACCCGATTAATCGCACAGCCCTAGTCCAAAGTATTTAACCGAGTATTCAGTGGTTAGCGCACAGGCTATAGTACATAAGTTTAGATAAGTGGGCGGTGCCACACCTCAATGCTAATAAAATTACAATTTGTCATAAATCTGAATGCATTTGGTCTAAATTCAGTGAAGTTACTATTTATAGCTTCCAAGATCCCTTAAATTTTTAAATCAATATTACTAATTTTAGCTGTTGATTTTTTGGTTGTTCTTGAATTTGAACATTATAAAAAGGGAAACAATCATATTAAAAGTTACAATGCGAGTTTTCTCTGAGTGTACTGCTTACATATGTATGTACAAAGATACACACCTCTGATTTAGCGACCTCGACGCCAGAGTTGTTTGGATTTGGCTGGGACTATCTTTTTGTGTCTATTTGAGTTTGTGTGCATATTTGTTATACTACAATGTTTATTATTATTTTAACGGTCCAAATTGTAACGTTTTAGGAAGAAGTAAACTCCTAATTTAGATTGCTTTCGATCCTATGGCCAAACAACTTTCTGTTCCCTTCTTATGTTTATACGAGTGTCTATTCAAATCTAGATAGTAATTCCATTTATTAGCTCATGACGCTGTTACGCCTTAGTTCCAGACTACGAACTTCAATTGAAAGCTAAGAATTCTCTAGGGATTTTTATTAGCGGCGCTTAATACGCTTGAAGCGAAGTTACAGGCACTCAAGACTATTGGGGGAAAGTGAAAGCAATTACTGCACAGTGAAATGTTTGAGTTTGAAACAAGCCTATATGTACATATTTTCGAAATAAGAGAATGTGTATTCTATTCTGAATGTAAGTACTTGATGGCTTAGATGGCGCCTATTCGTTTAAATGGTCTAATATAGCGCTAGTCGCTTCCTCGCTTTGTAACTTGGCTCTTTCATCAAAATTTAAGCTTTAATGTATTTTTAAGTTAGTGAGTATGCATATAAATACAGATATTTCTCGTTATTTGTCTACTTAAGTTTTTTAAGTTGTTGTGTTTTTTGTTTTTCTTGTTTAAAATAAAGATTCCGCGGTACGATTTTGACAGACCTACGAATTAAAAAATCAAAGAACCAAGGCGAACCCATAAAGGGTGACCGTATTCGCTGTGATTCATCTCGGTTTTTTGTAACTTTAAATGTAAAAGTAGAAGATAATAAGAAGGGACAATTTTGGTGAATGTTAAAAAATGCTTTCCTATTTTCCTTATGTGAGGGGCAACTGTACAGGAAGAACAATCAATCAGCTGTTCCAAAATCGCCTGACAAAAAACATTGACAATGTGTGTACGAGTTTATTCGATTGTAGTTCACTTTGCTTCCTTGTGTAGAATTCGACCTGCCTCTGAAGATGCTGAAATTTATCAGCGAAGCGTTATGAAAGAGGGTTAGTAAAAACATTTTACTTTGACCCGTAAAACATAAGATCAGGAAGAGTCTACAATGCGTATGTTAGCCGGAAAAAGACAACGCTCAGATAGAAAGCGGCGACAACGGTTCCTTGATAATTGAAGTTGAGCAGTTTCTTTCTCATTTTTCATGCTCATGAGGGTTTCCTTTTCGCATCATTCCAATACATACATATATTAAAGGTATAAAGTGCAAAAGGGATATTATCCGGATAAACGAATAACACCATAACAATGATAATACTTTTTCCTTAAATAAATTAAATAGTACTTTTAATACTCGGATTGTTTTATAGTAGGTAGAGTGGTTGCATCGAAAGGAAGAGTGGTTGGATTTATATTGGAACGATTTTCCGTCATCCCTTGTCAATTGTTTACAAACCGGTTTCGGCGATCCGCCATCTTCAGTGTAAATTTTCGTTCTCCGAACGAAAGTATTTCCGTCACTTATTGGGAAGTGTGTAGGTAGATTTTCAAAATTATGAGACACAGAAAATTTTTAAAGCCTACATCTAAAAAAAAGTCAATTCTTTCCATCCTAAATACATAGCAACAATTTTTTTTCATATCCTTTGTTTCTTATCTTTATTCTTAACAATAAGCTTCTCGCTGTCAACTAATGATTTATTAATTGTGTAATCTTTTTTACTTAGCTGATGAGGTTTTCTTTGTAGCTGAGCAGTTTTAGATCTCGACGATAAACAAACCAAAGCCTTTCAAAGACTCGGCACGAAAGAACAATCCGCGCGTCATGCGGATGCGCCCCTCGTGCCGGTCGGGCGGGATATGGTGGGTAATCCGTTGGGCATTATTATATTATTATTATTATTAAAAAACTGGTAGTATTTTCTTTTCCCGACTTCGTATAAAAAGGAACCTTTCTGTCTAGGTAAGATTTGATTTTTTAATTTTATTCTTATTCTTGTTCCGAGATAAATTTGAGTTAATGCGCCTTAACACTTCATAAAATCTGCAAGGCTCGCCGGAGATACGTAGTTCAATTCATAAGTCAAATTTCAAAACCATGATTTATTAAAAAAAAAAAAAATTAGTAAAAGGACGCTAGAATTTGAGTGTAATAACGATCCAGATATGTTCCGTTCCATGTGTGGCCAATATACTATCATAAGGCGACGACGAGTGTTCTCAGATCATTTCAAAACTTTATACTATTTACAAGTATTTTGGCATTGAGCCTAAAAATGCTGAAAAACCATGGACACCGAACACTTTGTGTACATCGTGTCGAGTAGAATTGATTCAGTCGGAATTAGGACAACAAATGAAATTTGATACACCAATGATATGGAGAGAACCTACTTGCCATTCAATGGAGTGTTATATTTGTCAAACAAAAGTACTTGGCGTTGGAAGATCAAGAAGAGTAACCTATGCCAGCATACCTATAGTGACATTACCAGTACTACATTCGACGGCAGTTGCGGATCCAGTTCCATTGTCAACAGTAATATCTGAGTGCGGGGAATCAAGTTGTACTGAATTTCGCATGGGAAACGAGAGAAACCTTCTGTCACAAGCACAACTTAATGATTGGATAAGAGATTTGGAACTATCCAAGGAAAAGGCCGAGATCCACACTTCTCGTATGCAACAATTTAAATTTGTGTCATCCGATGATAGTATGACTATTTTCCAAACACTATACCAAGAAAGACAGTATATGCTACTGCAACGACATTGCTGGTTTATTCAAAGACTTTGGTCAAACATATGATTCAAAAAAGTGTCGATTGTTCATAGACAGCAATAAACTGAGTTTGAAGACTGTATTATTGTATACTGGTAACAAAAAGCTACACCAACAGAGGCTACACCAAGCACAGCTTCTTCCTCTGCAAGTGGGAAAGCCGAGCTCGTAAGGACCATTACGTCAGAAAGGATTGGCCGGAAAGAGTCGAGTTTACAGTTGGTGTGGATAACATCAAATACACCCCTCTTGTCAAGGAAGAGAAAATCATACTTCCGCCTTTACACATCAAGCTCGGTCTCATTAAAAACTTTGTAAAGGCTTTGGACAAAGAAGGCGAAGCATTCAACTATTTGAAAACAATTTTTCCAGATATTTCTGAAGCCGAGATAAAGGAAGGTATTTTTGTTGGACCACAAATAAAAAGTTGATCAACAATAATCAATTCAAAGGACTACTCTCAGTTGAGGCAGCAGCGTGGGAATCCTTTGAAAAGGTCTTTGCTTCTTTTCTCGGTAGACACAAAAGCCCTAACTACGAGCAGATAGTGAAAGACTTAATCAATAATTATGCGAAAATGGGTAAATATTAAAGGCTTATTAAAATTAATTTCCCACTTGTTTACCTAACTAATATTTTCTTTCCAGGCGTAATTATTTTTTTTTAAGTTCACTTTCTGGCGAACATGGCGAAAGGTTTCACCAGAAAATGAAATTAATTGAGAATCGATGTCAAGGATTCTGGGACGTCGCAATGATGGGTGATTACTGCTGGCTTCTCATAGGAGAAACCAATCCTAAACTGAACAAGCGTCAAAGTAGAACACATAATTATTTCGACTACATAGTAAAAACAAACTAAAATAAAGATGGTTCGAATATAATATATACATAAATAAATTTAAAAACAAGTAAGGAGGTCTAAGTTCGGGTGAACCGAACATTAAATACCCAGCGTTAGTTTTCAGAAAAAGGGGGCGTAGTTTTCATCCGATTTAGCCCATTTTAAGAACCAATCTATTCCGAGCCTAAACAATAGCGAATTTGGTGGGCGCGGCCACGCTCCTTGCCTATAAAGCTTTAACCGCTTACATGAGCCAAAAGTACTGAATCGATCTTTACAAGGGTTATACCATGTCCTATATATAACTTTGTAAAAGAAGGCGTGCCATGCCCATAACTTTTAACGTATTTTGTGAAATTTTTTGATATACGGATATATGTGTCCTTAATCAATATTTACCTAATTTTAAAAAAGTGGGTGGTGGCACGCCCACGGATTTTATTATGTTGTTTGTCCCTATTTAAAGATCAGTTTTCATTGCAGATAGTTGTGATACTTTCACAGTGGCTTGTTAATAGTGAAATGTTGATATTTTGTTTTTTCACTTGTGGGCGGTGCCACGCCCATTTTCCAAAATATTACCAAAAAACCTTTAAACATCACTAATAACATCATCAGGTGAATGAGTTGTACTAAATTTTAGCATTATAACTTCATCAGTTAAACAGATATTGCATATTCCGGTTTCCTAACTCTCGTTTAGAGAACTTTAGTCCAAAAAGAAGCGTGGTCGTTCACCGATTTTTCTTATTTTCTGTGGTAGCACTCTACATAAACATAACATGCCTGGTACCTAGTTTCGTAAACCTATCTCACACCGTTCTGAAGTTATTAGCAGTCGAATTTGAAAATTGCCTGACTCATAAGTGGGCGGTGCCACGCCCACTTTCCAAAATTTTACAAAAATAATGTTAAGAATGTGAAAATTGATGTATGTACCAAATTATATTATTATAGCGGCATCAGTTAATTAGATATGGACTTTTCAATATTTCCACCTCCTTTCAATATAACTTTTATAAAAAAGTAGGCGTGGTTGCCAAGCGATTTCGTTTATTTTCTATATCTGAATTTAACACAACAATAGTATGCCCTCTACAAAAGTTCGTTATACTAGCATAAACTGTTCTCAAGTTATTAAGAGTCAAAATTTTAAAATTTCTTCAAATATATGTGGGCGGTGCCACGCCCCTTTTCAAAAAATTTGATAAAATCCGCCTTAGAACATACAAATCAATACATATTGCAAATTTTATCATTGTAGCTGCTTCTGATATGGAATTAACCCGTTTTATACGTTTTTCGAAATTTTCGATATCGAAAAAGGGGGCGTGGTTATCATCCGATTTCGCCCATTTTCAATAGCAACCTACCTTGGCCAGAAAGTAACCTGTATGCAAAATTTCATGCAAATATCTCAATTTTTACTCAAGTTATCGTGTACACGGACGGACAGACGGATTTTTGAAACCTTTATAACTTTTTAAGTTATAAACAAAAGTAGTAACTGTTAAAGAAAAAGTTTCACAGAATTTAAAGGCCTTTTCGACAGACTAAAAAAAATGGAATTTAGGTATGATGTGAAACGAGATACCGAC
>CATOCK010000052.1:0-26316 GCA_951509765.1 Sphenella marginata
CACGTCTGCTCACCAACGTGTCAGCCATCCATGAATATATTCGCCATTTACAGCGCATTAATTGGGATGATCCCACTGTAAGCAGTTATGCTATAAAATGCATGTCTTGGCGGATTTGGTATCGGGCATGAGTTCATATCAGGAGCGTGCCGTAACAATGGTTATCGACAATGTATTCGAAGATAAACGCGCACACTATACACAAACTTAAGAAATCCAAATATTCTTACACGTATACAGCTCAGTGACGACTGTTCATCTGAACGTGAACCCCGTGCACGTGCCATGGATTCCAACACTGGTACAACTGAAACGTCTAACGCTAAACATAACCGAACGTATAGAAGAGGAAGACTATCAGAGGCGCGATTCACTAACTTTTAACAATCCCGCAATAGAGATATTTAACATTAACGTATACTGTTTAATTTAACAATTGTGCGATTCACTAACTCGGATTTAACAACACTTTT
This sequence comes from Sphenella marginata, assembly GCA_951509765.1. Lineage (NCBI taxonomy): Eukaryota > Metazoa > Arthropoda > Insecta > Diptera > Tephritidae > Sphenella > Sphenella marginata. The sequence continues at coordinate 474 of CATOCK010000052.1, forward strand.
TATCTATGGTTTAAATTTGAGAAAATGGGGCATCACTGGTACTGAAATGTCAAAATTTACGAAAAGTGCAAAGAGGAATAGAAGAAAAACAATTGTTCGCACAATTTTTTAGCAGATATTTCAGCAAAGGGAAGTATTTTTGATATTTTTTATATTTTTATTCACTTACTGCCCTTTATTTTTGTTTGTTTCTTCAGAAGAAATATCGCCGTGTAGGTTTATATAAAAGAAACTTACAAAGTATTAATGCTGACTCAACGCAATCACTCTTAAAGGAGCCGGGTTATGGTGGTACTCTTTCGGAGGTATCAAGTCAAGTAGATTTTGTCATGCAACCATTATCCTTGCCACCGTCGTCTGCTGCTTCTATAATGAGCATTCCACAAGAAATTAATACGGAGGTGCACCATTTGATGCAATTATTCTCTAAACGCAGTCACCCTATGGAGTGTATACTGAATCCAGCAACACACACCTCAGACCCTATGGACTATGGCTTGAGGTTATCTTAAAGTTTACTGTTTTGTTTATTTAATCATCTTAGTTTCTGTTTCTGCTTTTCTTTTACAGTTGGCTACTTTAGCAAACTTTGGAGGCGATTGGTTATAGGCACTGCTCAGAGTTAAGTGAAAGTCAGCTTCATATCGGCTTCGCAAGTCAACTAGAAAATAATGATCTTTGGGAATGGGCTGTATTCGTTTTATTGCATATAAAAAATCGCAATCAAGGAGAATTGGATGTTCAAAATGTTCTTTATCGCTACATTAGTGTTTCAAATGATGTTGCACTTTCAGAAAAGGAAAAATTTGTTATAAACAATTTGGGAGTGCACGAAAAATGGATTGATTACGCAAAAGCAGTAAAAGCTGGAGCTCTTGGACATTATCACATGCAAGCAAAATATTTGCTAAAAGCAAAACAATGGGCACTAGCGCATGATGTTATATTCCAGCACATTGCACAAGATGCTATTATAAATGGTGAGCGCTTTAGTAGAAAAGCTATTGAAAAGACAATACAGTTACTTTCTTATTTTCACTACAGATAATCTGGATTATTTACATAACTTGTTGAGTCAGTTTGAAGGTGCTGAGGCGAATAAAACCATTAAAGTACCAAATTGGTCAAACCAGGGCCAAATATTTTTAGATTTCATTGACATCAATGATAAGGTAATTTAAGAAAGAATGTAATAATATTTTTCGAACATATTTAAACCGTTTTCTGATTACAGTTCAACAGTCTAAAGACGCTGAAAACAGAAGCAGATATTGAGGCACGTTGGGAGAATCTAAAACCACAATTAGCTGACTTATGTTCACGCATCAATCTATTACCTTGTCCCACGGCTAAACATCGTTTATGTCAAAGTGAAATTGCACAATTGGCATGTCTAGTACGCGGTGAATTACTCGTTTGTCCAGTGCTGAATCCATGTTTAATTATAAAAATTACATTAGAGCGTTTGCCATTGCCTCAAGAGTTCGCACAGCAAGAGCTTAGATCTCTACTCGACACGTTGGTTGAGGATTTGGCGAAAGTGAATACAACCGAAAATAATAGCTCGGCTTCATAGCTGTCGTCGCTAACCTTTACGTTTAATGTAAGATTGTTTTTTTATATTAGTTTTGTAAACAATATGCTAAATTTGATAAACATTTGTTATAGTCCACCGCAATGCATACAATTTGTTTTCATTCAAGTGTATTCCAGTATAGATCCACAAAAAAATTAAATTTTTAATAAAAATAAATCATAGTTAACTAAATTGAATGTTGTTGTTATTTTAATAGGAAAAACGCTCGTTAAACAACAGGCTCGGTGTAAGTTTACAAATCCAACCCTCGCTGATCAAAATTAAAAAAGTGAGCGAGGCTTAGTTGATTGATACCTGGGACACACCTCTTTTCAAAGTGTGGTTGCGTCTTTTATGACCTAGAAGGTTCGAGGTAGTCATATCAAATCGTTGGAGCAAACTGACGGGAACTTTTTTTTGTTAAAATTAACTCAATATCAATTTTAAAATCAAGTAACGTATGTATGCACATTTATTTGGATATATTTGTTAATGAAATTTGAATATAAAAGTACGCTGACATTAAATTAATGTATTAATCACATACATATTAACCTTATTATTTATTTGTATCCAACTTACAATCTAATTAACTTGATAGAACACAAATTGTAGTTCTTGGCTTTAAAAGATTAAAGGCACTGTCTTGTATTGTTTTCATAAGCATTCCAAGCTAAAGGCTCATTGCCTATACCTTTTAATATTAGAAGATGAACTCAATTCACGTAATTTTGGAATGTTTTTTTATATGTATATGTATTAAATGATTTTGGACGGTTTGATTTGTGTTAAGATAGCTTGTAAAATTGTCAAAAATTAATGAAAAGTAAAAATATAGTATCGTTGTTTGAAATCAGCGCAATAGCTATATATTTAGCCTACAGGCATCGTGGACACTGTGCTGTGTGGTGTTGTTGGACGGGAACCAGCCAACGAATTAGCAGCTGATGCATGCAAGGAAGCCATTGTGCCCATCTAAAATGCAAATAAGTTTTAAAAAGAGATTTCGAAATCCTACTCATAATAACTTTACTTACTCGTAAATGTGCTAAATCTTCCAGTTTTGTTAAGTTCGTAAGCTCCAGGAATAAGGAGTATACCACACACCAACCATAGAAGCAAACAACTAAGGCAATACTCCAGAGAAAAACCATTATGACATAATAAGCAAAAATCAAATCGTTGACAATGGCAAAAAATATCAAAGCCAATGAGCGCCAAATGGTGAAAACTTCAACAGGCCGTTGGTAGCATCCTGTAGCATAAAAACGTAATGCACACAACACCTTCAAAGGAGTATGTTCAATAAAATTCATAATTTTAATTATAGTTAACATAAGTTACCTGCTTCTCTGCCGATATTGCAGTGATCCTCCATCCTTGCCACCGGTCTTGCAGCCTCTCCGCAACGCCTGCCCCAATTTCAGGACCCACCCTATACAGCTTCCTGAATTCCGATGGATCAAGGCCAATCCACGCCTCACGTCGGCACTCAAAAAAGTATTATTAGATGGCGTTCTCTCGACTTGTGCGTCTGTGAGACCCAAACGTTCTTTCATGCCTGGCTGCACCAAAGTTGTATAGCATAGATTATGTGCTATCATAATACTAGGATATAGAGATGCAAAATCGAGTGTTGCTATAGGATCAGCGTAGTAGCCACGTTTTGGTTCTATAACTGTGGCGCCTTCATACTGATCTTCGGACGCTTTTGATTGATGTGTGTCAGGGTCTGGGGAGTTCCCCACGTTGGGCTGAAAGAAGCTGATGGGAGTGGCGATGCTCGAAGGGAGTGGCGATGCACAGGACTTAGTTTTTTTTGCAGGAAACGACACCTTTTGTTATTGTATCGGCCAGTAATCCTTCCGTCGATGAGGGTCAAGTCGGCGGAGGAGGAGCTGCAACCCGGGGTACCTGAAAAGGGCACACAAAGTAATTTTTTTTTTTTAGAGAACGCCATTATACTTATCGTAAGTCATGTCCCAAGTAGACGCATGGGATTGAAGCTAGCCAGCGACACCGCGACTTCACCACTTGGTCAGCACTCTCGAATTTGGTATAAAATGAGCACGGGATGCGCGGAAACAAACACCCCTGTGGTCAGCAAATTTTTATTTAATATTTTTATTTATTCGTCTTGTTTTCGGGGCTTTGCGATTATTGTGGTTTGTGGTGACCGAGAAATGTCAAATGCAATGACAGTTGTGCTTTCTCACCACAGCGATGTTCTAAAAAAGCTCACGGATAGAAAGTTGCCACTTGTCATTTCTTTGGCGTGGTGGGTGCGTATGGAAGGGAAAAGGACGGATACTAGGGGTGATGTCGGCTATATAGGGAGGTATCTTGCAGTTCAAATACAAGAACTGTATAAGCGGTGAAGATAGCCACAACGACCGTGTGCTACGCGTGCGAATACAAGCGCAAAAACTGGTGAGAAGGAGAGTTTTTTTTTTAAATCGAAATTTCCCTGCCAAGTAATGGCCATGACAAACAAATAAACCGCGGCAAATAAGTAATATAAAACAAGTGCGGATAAAGTGAGAAAAAGGAGCGCAACGACCTGGGAGAGTGCCATCGCCAGCAATATCCACCATAAGGATAATATGTTCTCCAGATAATGTTATAAACCGAGCCGCATAGTTAACCGGGTAAGTCGTCTGATGAAAAATTTTTTTTATTAGTTGCCCCTGCTTCGCGCCTTTTGGCGCTCCCACCAGCTTAACTTCCGACTCCAGTTACAAATCTTCGACGAGTGAAAATCCCCACTCAAATTCCCATCTAAAAAAAAAAAATGTATAAAGAGTCCGCAAAATAAGACGCGTTTTTGCTTTTACAATATCAGTCAATTAATCTTTGTTTCTCGAGATTTCGAAAATTTTAATATTCCATTTTTCTTTTTTTTCAAAATCGTAATAATTTTCCTAAACACTGTCGAATTATCATAATTCGGATTTTTTTTGTGTAGATATAAAATTTTTTTGGTATAAAATTTGATTTCTCAATTTATATGTTCATGGGGTGCGGGCGCCAAAATGGCGCGCAAGTACCAGAAATTGGCGCAAAATTTTCCTAATAGAAGTTTTTATATAGAGGGAGACCCATCCTAACACATGCCAGCTTTTGGTGGAGCGACAGGGAAATTATTCAACGTTACTGCAAAATTCAACAATTACTTACCATCACCTGTCTATAAAATTTCACCAAGTTTATCTTGCAACTTAATAATATCAAGTTGCATCATCGCACGCAAATATTCACCACCATATAAAGATTTAGATAATTGCTATACATGAGTTTTTCACCAATGTGGCGTAACCGAGATCAACAGCAATCTATAAAATGCGCAGCTTTCACCACTCGAAACAATATTCACCGGAGTCAGTGGTAGAGAGTTGCTATAAAAGCTTTTGGTTATTATAACCCAACAAACCTACCGAAGCAGTTCTTAAATACTTAGCATTAAGAACATTGTATTTATGTAAAAGTTATGTTAATTATTATAATTTTGCAAGTTTTCAAATGTTATAGATATTGTTGCGTTATCGTGAGATCCATATATCGGTCGCGAAAACCAAACAGTAATTCTGATAGATTTTTTTTGTAATACCCACAACTGAAGATTTCAGTCCCCCCTAAATCCCCTTCACCACCGAAGAGAGCTCTTTTAGGTAGGCTGTAGGATTGTAGGGCAAAGTAGTCGTTTTGAAATCCTCTAAAGAAGGAAAAAAGGAAAGTTTGGTTTTCCCAACAGATGACCGCGAGTCACCGATGACCAGTTATTGATTTTGTTAAAACCTGTACACGATAATTTTCACCTATGTTTAAATATACATGTTTATTTTAACTTGCGTATGTATACATATTAATAACGTTTACTTTTTATATTTATTTTGCCACGTATATATCCTAGCGAGTAAGTTGAGATATCGTCAAGTGTTTTGCGATTTTTTTTTTTGAAATTGTTTTATTTGTTTTTTTATAATATTTTTGTACATTTACCCTTTTTGAAATTTTATCTTTGCTGCATTAAAATGTTACCCTGAAATTGTAAAAACTTTAAATATGGCTTGCTAAATTAATTTGTTGGGGAGGGGGAAGATGACTCAAGGGTAGGTAGTGTGGAGGATGTGGAGCAACACGGTGCAAAGGGGACCTGCCGAACCCGAAATAAAGCGAGCGGTCCAAGGTAGGGTGGGCTTCTAGAGGGGATGTGTGATGTGCGTATCGATCGAGGAAGAACAATTGTGACATCCGCCTGCTATCAATGTGGACAAGGGTTAAGGACCACGCCCACATGAACTGAGCTAGCTGGGGCCATTCCACATTGGTAGCGCTAAAGGGGGCGGATACACGCGTAGACGTGTACGTGACAATTAATATGGCGCCCAAATTAAAAGCAACTCGGGTTCTATATATAATATATGTAGTTCCCAAATAAATTTGAAATCGTTTTTTTTCGTGAACACCAAACTTAGGGTATAACATCTGCGCCGCGGGTTGAAGTTGGCGCCCACCAATGAGCTAAACATTTTTTTTTAAATTCTGAAAACCGTCAGGCAAACAACAGCTTAAGCTCGTTGGCTTTTATAAATATATATTTCAACTCGCAGTAAACGTAGCGAGTCACAATTATCTTTGCCAAACGGATCTGCCTGAATGTGCTCACCTTCCTAACTCGGTGACTTGGTTATGGTGTTTGACCCAAAGATTCAAATGCACCGACATGGAAAGTGGTCACAGGAGGATAGATCCTAGCAATAGCCCTTAGATGGCATGGCTGACTTACCGTAGAGCCATAAGCATCTGTTAAATTTTTTTTTGTATACATCTTGATATCAAGTACCTTTTTTTTTTTGCAATACAATACATATTTTTCTTTAGTAAATTCCGAGTATTTGGAACTCCTTATGGATAGAATCGGATAAGTTGCTTCTAATTTTCAAATGAACACGTTATGGCCGCGAGTTCGAATCATTAAAGGCTTGTGCTGCATAGCGTGCCAACCACCCAATTGATTTTTTTTTTGTTTTTTTTTAAATACTGAATTTTTACACATCTCCAAAGGAACGTAGCGTTTGCTCCAAGGACTCCACACAAGAGCAAACATTTTTTTGTGAGTACACCCAAAAAGTCATCTGAACCTCCCCACACGCATAATTTGAAATACATAATTTGAAATCGATCAAATCTATTCTCACGTTATAAAACAAAAAAAAGCATAATTATCCAGTCTGAGTCACAGATGTTTGAAAGTGGTATCGGTAAAAGAGTCCGAAATTTTATGAATAAAAGATCAGTCCCATATCAGACGCGTTACAGAGCCAGGTTCGCCGCGATGGATGAACCCAACACACCAGATACCCGCCAGCAGATCGCAAAAGACGTCTCGTTCATAGATCTATCAGATCGTATAGGAGGGGGTAATAGGGATTTAGCCACCGGCGTCGATAAAAATCAAGTATCTTCAAACAAAACACAGATGGACCCAAGCAAAAATACGGGCACCGTTCCTAAGCCAACGAAACCGCCTCAACGAATCCAGCCCGGACAGGCCCCATCATCCAACCTGGCCTTTCCCAAGCCCACCACACAAAACAATGATGATTCCAACCGTCCACCACCAACTGTGCCGCGTGATCTGCTTGCAGACATAGCACCCATGCTACGGGAGATGATGGTCGAAGCAAAAAACGCTATCTTGAACGAAGTCCGCGACGCCATACCCGAGCTCGTCAGACCAACCAGGGACGCAGGGGATAGAGTAGATGCGGAGGGGGGCAATCGTGGGTCGCGAAATCGGCCGAAGCGTAGGAGGCACAACACCAGCTTTGATTCCAACGAATCAAGGCAGTGTCGTAATGATCACAGCACACAGGAGCCAGCAAATCGAACTGGAAATAGGTATACCAACCCGCCTTGGTCCAATACTGTGCACACATATGCGCGCAACGAGCCACTACCACTTCTACAACCATCAATGTTCGACGCACGAGCACCTCCGGCGATGCCCACCGGCCAAAGAGTAGACTTACAACGCGAAGATAACGAGGTTCGCCGTTCAGACTTTAAGATTGAAAAGTGGGGTATTAGTTTTCAGGGGCACCGCGATGCCATGTCAGTCGAAGATTTCATGTTTCGATTAGAGTACATGAAAGAGCAGTACGGGTGTTCATGGGGTGTTATTCTTCGGGACTTTCATAGGCTGCTTAGTGGTGAAGCTCGCGAGTGGTACTGGCTGTACATCCGGTCTCACGGCAGCGTGGATTGGCCTACGCTACAGTTTGCGCTTAGGCGTCAGTACGCATCACAGCAAACCGATTTTGAAGTCTTGAAAGATTTGACGGAGAGGAAGCAAAGGTCCGGGGAAACCATCGACGACTACTTCCACGCTGTTAGCACGTTGCGTTCCCGACTCCGGAACCCAATACCGGAACATGAAATTGTACGCCTTGTGAAAGGCAACTTGCGCGAATCACTGGCTAAGGTGGTTTATCCCATTTACACATATTCGTTAGACCAGCTGAGAATGGAGTGTAAGGAGATCGAACGTTGTTTTCCTCGTACCGAGCGCCCACCGTCAAACGTATTTAGGCCACGCGCGCAACCAGTCAATGAGATTAGCCAATTAGAAGACGAAGAGTATTTTCCTCCCGGTGATGAGGGTCAAGTCGCCGTGGAGGAAATACTCCATCAATCTTCGAACAAGCAGGCAGCAGGGCGTAGAAAAGTGTCATGCTGGAACTGTGGTGCAGATGGCCACTTCTTCACAGACTGCATGTCCCTACAACGCAGAATCTTTTGTTATAAGTGCGGGAAGCAGGATGTCATTACGCCTAAGTGTCCGCTATGTAACCCCTCGGGAAACGGTTCACGGAACGCGATTGTGACGGGGGAATCGCGGGCGACACAAACCCTGTCAAAATAGATGCTTCGACAAATACAGAATTTGAAGATGAATTAGAAGTTAGGAATAAAGCTAGCATCGTGAAAAATAATAATATAGTAAGGCAACTAAAGGGTGCGAGTAAGAGTGCACCATCATACGAAGAAAGGTATAGAAGATATCTCGAAACCAGGGAAAGGATCTTTGCTGAGAGCATTGTGATGGGCAGTCGAGTAGTCTCGAGGAGGGTGCAGAAGGCAAGGCAACGATTTCGTCAACGAAGGTCTCTACGACAAAAAGTAGTAGCTTCGATTAAGAAGGCCAGTGGCACTGACCCGCGCGTATACGCCGATATTGAAATATTGGGGGTGCAAGTACGTGGCTTGTTAGATACAGGGGCGTGCGTAAGTATATTAGGCAAAGGTTGTAGAGAGTTCGTTGATGAAATCGGGGCTCCGGTTGAGCGATATGTATCCTCCGTGCGAACTGCAGTCGGTCGCAGGCACAATGTTTTAGGTAAGATCACGGTACCTGTAAAATTCAACAATTTAGTAAACAAAATAACATTTTACTTATGCCCATATCTTGAGCAGAATATTTACCTTGGCATCGATTTTTGGCGTACTTTCCAACTGAGGTTGTTGACATAGCTGAAATCGATTTAACCAAATTAGAGGAGGAAATGGGATCGGAGGAAGACAGGAACGAGCGGCGCGTGTGGCATAATCTAACATCGGAGCAAAAAGAACGTCTAGAGGAAGTAGTAAGCGGGTTTATAACGTTTGAGAAACATGGTCTAGGGCGTACGAAGTTAGAGAAGCATACAATAACACTAGTGGACGAAGCGGTTCCTATCAAGGAGCGACACTATCCTTTATCACCGGCAATGCAGAAGATTGTGTATGCAGAGGTGGATAAAATGCTGGAGCTAGGTGTGATAGAGGAAAGTGAAAGCCCTTGGAGTAACCGCACCACAATCGTACGCAAACCAGGAAAGAATAGGTTTTGTTTAGACGCGCGTAAACTTAACGCTGTTACAATAAAAGATGCATATCCATTGCAAAACATCGAGGGCATACTAAGCCGGCTAGACGATACGCATTTTATTAGTAGCGTCGATTTAAAATACGCTTTTTGGCAAATTGAGCTCGACGACAATAGTAAGCCCTATACCGCCTTCACCGTTCCTGGGCGTCCCCTGTACCACTTTGTAACTATGCCATTTGGTCTGTGTAACGCGGCCCAAAGACTATGTCGCCTCATGGACCGCGTCATCCCCCAAAGATTAAAATCCAACGTTTTTATTTATTTAGATGATCTGCTGATCATCGCGCCCGATTTTGACTCTCACCTAAAAATCTTGAAGGAAGTTGTAACCTGTCTGAAAGATGCGAACTTAACTATTGGGTTAAGCAAATCGAAGTTTTGCTTTAAGGAGTTGCCATATTTAGGTTATATAGTAGGGAGTGGGATCTTGAAGACAGACCCCGAGAAGATTAAGGCCATTCAGAATATCCCAGTCCCGAAAACGGTCAAGCAAGTCCGGAGCTTTCTGGGTACCGCCGGTTGGTATAGGCGGTTCATCAAAGATTTCGCCACATTAGCAGCGCCGTTAACCGACGCATTAAAAAAGGGAAAGAAGTTTGAAATGTCCGAAGAAGCTTTGGATGCATTCAAGAATTTGAAAAGAGCCCTCACATCTGCTCCGGTTCTCAGACATCCAGATTTTTCGAAAAGGTTTTGGGTGCAGTGTGATGCTTCCGACTATGGTCTAGGTGCGGTGCTATACCAAAAAGAGGAAGATGGCGCAGAGAAGCCTATAGCTTATTACTCCCAGAAATTCAATGATTGCCAACGGAGGTATAGCACGACGGAAAAGGAATGCCTCGCGGCAGTGATGGCTGTTAAAAGATTTCGGCCCTATGTTGATCTGATGCCATTTACGGTTGTGACAGACCATGCTAGTTTGAAGTGGCTGATGACACTAAAAGATCTTAATGGTAGACTAGCCAGGTGGTCACTACAACTACAAGCCTTTAATTTCGAAATCGAGCACCGTAAAGGCTCAGAAAACATAGTCGCTGATACACTGTCGCGATGCATTGAGGAGGTCATCACCTCACCCATCGCCAATTTGGATACGACGGAGTTTGAATCCGAGGCATATGTGGGACTAAGAAGAACTGTAGAATCCAACAAAGAGAGACTTCCTGATTTAAAGGTAGAAGACGGGATGGTGTTTAAGAGACTTTTATCTAGGGACATGGAACTAGAAGAAAATGAATGGAAGCTATGGGTCCCTGAAGCTCTGACATCAACCCTCATAGAAAACGCACACTGTCCGGAGATAGCCGCGCATGGAGGCATGGCTAAGACGCTTCACCGCCTACGTAGACTATATTATTGGCCAAATATGGTGGTGCAGGTGCGTAATTATGTGAGGGAGTGTCAGACTTGTAAGGAAACCAAGCCATGCAATGCGGTGATGAGACCGGGTATTGGGAAGGAAGTGGTCACCGTACGACCATTCCAAAAATTATATATTGATTTTTTAGGTAAATATCCGAGGTCGAAAAGGGGAAACTGTTTTATCTTTATTGTAGTGGATCATTTCTCGAAATTTATTTTTTTAAAGGCGATGCGTGAAGCTACCGCAGGTAATGTGGTAAAATTCATCGCAGATGAAATTTTCCATAAATTTGGCGTTCCGGAAGTGATCCACTCAGATAATGGAAAACAGTTTATTTCAAAAAAATTCTCAGAACTATTAGAGACCTACGGTGTCAGGCACCTAAAGACGGCATTTTATGCACCGCAGTCTAACGCCGCCGAGCGAGCAAATCAATCGGTCCTAGCAGCGATAAGAGCCTACCTCGAAAATGATCATCGGGACTGGGATCTGTACTTAACCGAAATAGAGTGTGCGATTCGTAGCGCGGTACATTCAGCCACGGGAGTTTCCCCATATTTTGCCCTATTCGGGTTCAATATGTTTACGAATGGTGCTGACTACGCACTAGCTAGGAAGCTAGAATGTTTGAACGACAACGAGTTTTTTGCATTAGAGAGCAGCGATAAACTTAGATTGACGCGCGAAAAACTGAGAGAAAATTTGCACGGAGCTTACGAAACGAACGCTGCACGTTACAATACCAGGGTCCGCGAAACACGATTTACTCCTGGGCAAGAGGTATATAAACGGAATTTCGTACTAAGCGATTTCAAGCAAAATATAAATTCCAAATTTTGTCGTAAATTTATAAAGTGCCGAGTGAAGAAAGTATTAGGGAACAACATGTACCTTTTGGAGTCGCTAGCAGGAAAAGACCTAGGAGCGTGGCACGCTAAAGACATCAAGCAATAACATGACTCCCGTCGATGAGGGTCAAGTCGGCGGGAGGGAGGTGGTCAGGCATGTCACATACATAGCCCAATTGTAAATAGTTTGCGAGATACCCGGCTGAGCTCTCGTGGCAGGAGACGTTGTCAGGGTCTGGGGAGTTCCCCACGTTGGGCTGAAAGAAGCTGATGTATGCTTGGACCGCTCGAAGGGAGTGGCGATGCACAGGACTTAGTTTTTTTTGCAGGAAACGACACCTTTTGTTATTGTATCGGCCAGTAATCCTTCCGTCGATGAGGGTCAAGTCGGCGGAGGAGGAGCTGCAACCCGGGGTACCTGAAAAGGGCACACAAAGTAATTGTTTTTTTTAGAGAACGCCACTATACTTATCGTAAGTCATGTCCCAAGTAGACGCATGGGAGTGAAGCTAGCCAGCGACACCGCGACTTCACCACTTGGTCAGCACTCTCGAATTTGGTATAAAATGAGCACGGGATGCGCGGAAACAAACACCCCTGTGGTCAGCAAATTTTTATTTAATATTTTTATTTATTCGTCTTGTTTTCGGGGCTTTGCGATTATTGTGGTTTGTGGTGACCGAGAAATGTCAAATGCAATGACAGTTGTGCTTTCTCACCACAGCGATGTTCTAAAAAAGCTCACGGATAGAAAGTTGCCACTTGTCATTTCTTTGGCGTGGTGGGTGCGTATGGAAGGGAAAAGGACGGATACTAGGGGTGATGTCGTTGTTGGCTGGAATCTGAAACAATACCAAAAACGGCAAAGGAAAACGGTGTTTCGGTACGAACTCGGCTATATAGGGAGGTATCTTGCAGTTCAAATACAAGAACTGTATAAGCGGTGAAGATAGCCACAACGACCGTGTGCTACGCGTGCGAATACAAGCGCAAAAACTGGTGAGAAGGAGAGTTTTTTTTTTAATCGAAATTTCCCTGCCAAGTAATGGCCATGACAAACAAATAAACCGCGGCAAATAAGTAATATAAAACAAGTGCGGATAAAGTGAGAAAAAGGAGCGCAACGACCTGGGAGAGTGCCATCGCCAGCAATATCCACCATAAGGATAATATGTTCTCCAGATAATGTTATAAACCGAGCCGCATAGTTAACCGGGTAAGTCGTCTGATGAAAAATTTTTTTTATTAGTTGCCCCTGCTTCGCGCCTTTTGGCGCTCCCACCAGCTTAACTTCCGACTCCAGTTACAAATCTTCGACGAGTGAAAATCCCCACTCAAATTCCCATCTAAAAAAAAAAATGTATAAAGAGTCCGCAAAATAAGACGCGTTTTTGCTTTTACAATATCAGTCAATTAATCTTTGTTTCTCGAGATTTCGAAAATTTTAATATTCCATTTTTCTTTTTTTTCAAAATCGTAATAATTTTCCTAAACACTGTCGAATTATCATAATTCGGATTTTTTTTGTGTAGATATAAAATTTTTTTGGTATAAAATTTGATTTCTCAATTTATATGTTCATGGGGTGCGGGCGCCAAAATGGCGCGCAAGTACCAGAAATTGGCGCAAAATTTTCCTAATAGAAGTTTTTATATAGAGGGAGACCCATCCTAACACATGCCAGCTTTTGGTGGAGCGGCAGGGAAATTATTCAACGTTACTGCAAAATTCAACAATTACTTACCATCACCTGTCTATAAAATTTCACCAAGTTTATCTTGCAACTTAATAATATCAAGTTGCATCATCGCACGCAAATATTCACCACCATATAAAGATTTAGATAATTGCTATACATGAGTTTTTCACCAATAACCGAGATCAACAGCAATCTATAAAATGCGCAGCTTTCACCACTCGAAACAATATTCACCGGAGTCAGTGGTAGAGAGTTGCTATAAAAGCTTTTGGTTATTATAACCCAACAAACCTACCGAAGCAGTTCTTAAATACTTAGCATTAAGAACATTGTATTTATGTAAAAGTTATGTTAATTATTATAATTTTGCAAGTTTTCAAATGTTATAGATATTGTTGCGTTATCGTGAGATCCATATATCGGTCGCGAAAACCAAACAGTAATTCTGATAGATTTTTTTTGTAATACCCACAACTGAAGATTTCAGTCCCCCCTAAATCCCCTTCACCACCGAAGAGAGCTCTTTTAGGTAGGCTGTAGGATTGTAGGGCAAAGTAGTCGTTTTGAAATCCTCTAAAGAAGGAAAAAAGGAAAGTTTGGTTTTCCCAACAGATGACCGCGAGTCACCGATGACCAGTTATTGATTTTGTTAAAACCTGTACACGATAATTTTCACCTATGTTTAAATATACATGTTTATTTTAACTTGCGTATGTATACATATTAATAACGTTTACTTTTTATATTTATTTTGCCACGTATATATCCTAGCGAGTAAGTTGAGATATCGTCAAGTGTTTTGCGATTTTTTTTTTTCAAATTGTTTTATTTGTTTTTTTATAATATTTTTGTACATTTACCCTTTTTGAAATTTTATCTTTGCTGCATTAAAATGTTACCCTGAAATTGTAAAAACTTTAAATATGGCTTGCTAAATTAATTTGTTGGGGAGGGGGAAGATGACTCAAGGGTAGGTAGTGTGGAGGATGTGGAGCAACACGGTGCAAAGGGGACCTGCCGAACCCGAAATAAAGCGAGCGGTCCAAGGTAGGGTGGGCTTCTAGAGGGGATGTGTGATGTGCGTATCGATCGAGGAAGAACAATTGTGACATCCGCCTGCTATCAATGTGGACAAGGGTTAAGGACCACGCCCACATGAACTGAGCTAGCTGGGGCCATTCCACATTGGTAGCGCTAAAGGGGGCGGATACACGCGTAGACGTGTACGTGACATGTGCGTGCATTATAATGCAATGTAGAAATATGGACAGAAACCATGCACATGACAACATACTGAGCTGCCCTCCATGGCTATACCGAACATGCGTATTATTGGTACTGGTCCAATTTGTGGCAATGGTTCACCCAAATAATTTTCTACATCAATTTGTTGGAATACCAATTCATTAGTAGATGGATCTAGCACAGGAGGATCACCACGAGACCACTTCACTGATGTTTGTTGATTTTCTGGTCAATATTTTTATGTGTTTTTCACTTAAATATCAATATATCAAGACAAATCACAAAAAGTAAACAAAACTTTAACAGCGTAAAAAGAATCTCTGATAAAATGTCAATTTTCAGATTGACAACGATAAGTTATCGAATTTAGAGTTGACAAAAAGTTAGTGAATAGCATAGATTGTTAAAATTATTGTTACGTTAATTTATCTATGACAAATTGTGTTAAAACAGTTAGTGAATCGCAAAATTGTTAAAATTATTGTTAAGTTAATTTATCGTTGACAGATTACGTTAAAAAAGTTAGTGAATCGCGCTGCAGGCAAGCAAATATTTAAATTCGTTTATTTCGAACTTAAATAAAAATCTCTCTCCAATTTATAGGAATCTCTTATGCAATCACAGCGCAGTTTATCTCAAAATCATTACCAACGTCCGAGTAAACCAAAGTTTCGTCACCAAAAGGGTGCACCTGATGCGAATTTAATATTCAATTAAAGTATTGCGCGTACAACAATTGGAATATTCTTCTTTCGTTTCGACATCGCAGGATAATAATGCAATGCAGCGGCAAATGGTTTCCACACTTCAAGTTGTGTTGAGATATGAAAGGACGTGAACTGACTATGACAAGGTTAATAGCGTTTGTATAGGTGTGATATACACGTGATCATGAACATGGCTGATGAGTTTCAATTGAGTTTATTAAAGTTACAACTGGAAAAACTGAATTAACATTGAACTCTTTTAAAATGTAATGCAATAAATTTATTGGATAAATAAAAGAGTTGCATGAAATTAAACAGAACGTGCTATTAGCTTTTGTTTAAATGAAACTTGCATGTACTGCTTGAACGCTTATGGTTGCATGGAGCCCAGAAGAGGTAGGCAAAATCATAGAGACTTACTAACAATTTGAAAAACGTTCGCCGGAATGGATTATGGAACGGGTTGAATCAAGTTCACATCAGAAGGTTTGTCTGGAATAGTTTTACCTTAACTCTTGATTCTGATTAAATATTTATTTTAGCTGGCTTCTGCTTTGACTAGCATTAAGCCCGTGAACAAAACTGATGCCGTAACACTGCTACAGAATTTTGGAAAATTGGAGACTATCGCTTGTAATTGGGCTGGGGCCTCGGAAAGCTGCAAAGCTTTACACAACTCTGCATGAACATTTTCTTACCAAGTAAACAAGTTATTAACTGGCAATTTATATTTATTGAATAAAATTATTTGCAAAAATTGAATAACTTCTAAGCTTACCTATTCTGTGATTGAATGTTGAAGGATCTGTATTTGATATCGTTACATATTGTTGCCATAGCTTAACACAGCTTCAATTGAACAAAATCCAATCGAGTTTTCTGAACATTCTCTTCTGCTTTGTTATTTAACGAATAAATCAGAATATGTGAATTATATTATACTAGCAGCCCCGGCAGACGTTGTTCTGCCTGACCAGTGGCTTCCCTAGAAATACATTTTCAAATATTTTTCTTTAACTTTTAACATTCCAATTATTGCAGTGTTTTAGGATATACAATGTTTCTGGCTTTAAAGTCTTTGGTATAAACAAATAAATTTTTTGGATGTCCAACTCAAAAAACGGATCTTTTGAACTCAATGGGTATGACAAAAACCATTATGCGCTGCTGAGCAGATGTATAGTTAGTACTTATTTAATTATATCCTATATCTACCTATAATACTCTGGATATGTATGAACGGCAATAACAAACAAAAAAAATTAAGTGCTTTGATTAAGATTTAAGAATGTTAAAATGTCACTAAAGCAAATACATTCAGGGATATAACGAATTGAAATATTACTTAGCTTGTGGTCCTGGAACTGCCCACTTTTCCAAAGAATTTACAAATGTAGCCTATGTATGTCGTACCCAACGAAGATTTTAACGTATTGGAAAAGTTTAAAACAGATCAACCATAAACTTTGGACATTATTGAAGTACAAACAAAGCAGTGAATACAAAAATGTGGGCGTGGCACGGCCCACATTTCCCAAATTATATAATTCTTGACCAAAGGACATACATATCCAAAAATCATTAGTTTAGACCAAAAATATTCAAAGTTATGATGATTTAAATTTTATATAGCCTGGGGGCGTGGCACAACAATCTTCTGAACCAATCTGGAAATTTAGAGAAGATCGACCATAAACTTTGAACTTATTGATGTACAAACAAAACACAAAAAATGTGGACGTGGCACCGCCCACTTTTCCAAAATTACATAAATCGTGTGTAAAGGACACACATATCCAGAAATCATTAATTTAGACCAAATATGTTCAGAGCTATGAAGAATTTAATTTTTATATAGCCTGGGGGCGTGGCACCCCCTACTTTTCCAAAAATTGATATAGCCTAAATCGTACACAACAATTTTCTTAATAAATCTTGAAAGTTTAAAAGAGATCGACCATAAACTTTGGACATTATTGAAGTACAAACAAAACACAAAAACTGTGGACGTGGCACCGCCCACTTTTCCAAAATTACATAAATCTTGACCAAAGGACACACATATCCAAAAATCATTAATTTAGACCAAATATGTTCAGAGTTATGAAGAATTGTAGTTTTATATAGCCTGGGGGCGTGGCACCGCCCACTTTTCCAAAAATTAATATAGCCTATGCTTTAACCCATGATCTCAAGAATATACTGACAAAATTTCATAAAAATCGGCTGAGTACTTTGGACGCCCATAAAGGACACACAGACACACAGACACACATTCATTTTTATTTATAAGATAAGGCAAACAGCTCTATGAAAAAGCTTTTGTATGATAATTTTTTTCCTGAATTGAGATGAATCTAAAATTCACTCTAAGCGGACACAGTCATCAACACTTTTGATATGATAGCTATATTATATGAGCTTATTCTTGGGTCAGCCTTGGTCCACCTAATGGTCAATATCTTGGAAACGGGTTCGCAGATGAACCTGAAAACTGTTCCTTGTGAAAACTCTCATCAACACCTTTAATTTGATATGCATATTGTTAAAATACATTCGGGGTATCTGGTCCACATTTCGGTCAATATCTCAGGATTCCAGAAACTTTTTTAACTTTTTCTTTCTGAAGAACCTTCTCGGGGCACAAACAAATACAAAAAAAAAATTAGTGAAATCGGTCCAGCCGTTCTCAATTGATGAGTTACTATACATTTTTCAATTTCACAGTGAACACAATACCGGTTTTAATTTTGCGTTTGAAAGAACTTGCGCTTAAGTAAAAATGTCACATAAAATTAATGGCGATGTATGTGGAAAATGACTTCCATTATTTTCCTGCTTTCCGACTTATTTTTATATTATACCAGGGTCACCCCTGGTCCTCATTTTTTGATATCTCGTAAGCGGGGTAGCATAGGGTCCTGAAAATCACCTCTTTTTTAAACACTCATCAACACCTTTTTTTCGACACCCATATCGTATAAACACCTTCTAAGGTCACCCCTGGTCCACATTTTGGTAGATATCTCGGAAAACGGGTCGCATAGGGTCTTGAAAATCACCTCTTTTTTAAATACTCATCAATACCTTTCATTTGATACCCATATTGTAGAAAACCCGTCTGGGGTCACACCTGGTCCATATTTTGGGAAATACCTCGAATACGGGGTCTTATATGGGACTAATAACTACACTTTGTTCAAGCGCTCGTCAACACCTTTCATTTGATACCCATATCGTACAAACACTTTCTGGAGTCACCTCTGGTCCACATTTGGGTCAATATCTCGGAAACCGGACCCCATATGGGACTCAAAACCACTCCATGTTAGAACACTCATCAATACCTTTCATTTGATACCCATATCGTACAAACACTTTCTGGAGTCACCCCTGGTCCACATTTGGGTCAATATCTCGGAAACGGGACCCCATATGGGACTCAAAACCACTCCATGTTAGAACACTCATCAATACCTTTCATTTGATACCCATATCGTACAAACACTTTCTGGAGTCACCCCTGGTCCACATTTTGTGGAATATCTCCAAAACCTTCCCGGTTTCTTATACTTTTTTTGGCCATAAACCATGTCGGGCCCAATCAAAAACTACGTGCAAAATTTCGTTTAATTCGGTCCTGCCGTTCTGGAGTTATAGCGTCAGCAAGGAAAATAGGCTCCATTTTTATATATAGATAAGGCAAACGCTCTATGAAAAAGCTTTTGTATAATAATTTTTTTCTTGAATTCAGATGAATCTAAAATTCACTCTGAGCGGACACAGTCATCAACACTTTTGATATGATAGCTATATTATATGAGCTTATTCTTGGGTCAGCCTTGGTCCACCTAATGGTCAATTTCTTGGAAACGGGTTCGCAGATGAACCTGAAAACTGTTACTTGTGAAAACTCTCATCAACACCTTTAATTTGATACGCATATTGTTAAAATACATTCGGGGTCACCCCTGGTCCACATTTCGGTCAATATCTCAGGATTCCAGAAACTTTTTTAACTTTTTCTTTCTGACATGGCGTTCTGGAATGAAAAAAAAGATGACCTAGAACGACACAAAAAACTAATGATGCAATCTTTTTTCTGACGTCTCTGATGTACCGAAAATGATAGTCGGAGAGTCTGAGTTGCTCGGCTTTTCATTTTATCCTTAAATATCGTTTTTTTAGGATAACATAAATAGCGTAGTAAACTATAATTACACTGTTGATTTGGAATTTACTGAAACCAAAGATAATTGATGTCATTAGATGCCAGTAGTACACGACTTTTAGTTTTTTTCGATTTAAGCTCAAATGAACAAAAAAATCCTTCATAGAGTCCTTTAATATCCTTTATAGTATTATTTATCGAATAAAACTTTTTTAAATACCAATTTATGAGTTTTTGGGTAGGAGGAACTTATTTCTGAGGTCCATTAAATGCTATTTCTTCGCTAGATGGCTCTATAAAAGTTCCAAAAAGATTTTTTGCACACAGTGTTCTGGAATGAAAAAAAGATAATCTAAAATGCTGTCGAAATATAGTGACAACTCTGGTGTACTAAAAATTATGAGGAAGAAACCGCATTCAACTTATCGTATACATATTTTTAACTTCCGCCGCGTGTAGCATACAATGTTTAATTCACTTGAGCTGTGATCATTCTTATAAATAAAACGCGATTACACCCAAACGTTTTGAAACTAAATAGGAAATTTGTTCGTCTTGTCAAAGAATATGCGTCATCATAAGATTGATTCATTACATGAAATTGATGAATTAATCTAAAAATTGTCAAAAGAATTAATAGCTACAGAGACTTCACACACCTTTAAATTACATGTTTTATTAAAACACACCAAACAGTGTTTGCAATTACTGCAAACATCACATGGTTTAGGTTTGTGGTCTGAGCAAGCCGGAGAATCTGCACTCCGTGAATTTCTTAAGTATTGGGAGAAGAGGAAAATAACAATGCTCTCTCATCCGTCATATTCAAAGAAATTAAGAGAATCAGTTGTAGAATTTTCATCAGTTCATATATAAGATTTAGTTTTTGTACATCTTTATATTTGTAGTCTATTAAAACATTTGGGCAATTCACAAGAGTCTCGCATTCGTGGTATCGTTGTATATTGTATTTTGTTTCCATGGTTTCCCGTATAAATTTTTCAAAAAAACTTTCCACATAATTTTCAAATTAATTTAGCTATTTTTATTACTAAATATAAAATTATTTAGTCTAGTTGCAATTTTTTCAATTTACTTCTGAAAAAGTACAGACGCTTCCCACGCTTTCGCTAGTGCTATTTTGCCAACAGTTTGGGTAAGTAATCTCATTTTCGAATGCAAGAACTTCGGTAGAGCCATCTAGCGTAGAAATAGCATTTAATGGACCTCAGAAATGAGTTCCTCGTACCCAAAAACCCATAAATTGGTATTTAAAAAAGTTTTATTCGATAAATTATATTATAAAGGATATTCAAGGACTCTATGGAGGATTTTTCTGTTCATTTGAGCTTAAATCGAAAAAAACTAAAAGTCGTGTACTATTGGCATCTAATGCCATCAATTTTCTTTGGTTTCAGTAAATTCCAAATCAATAGTGTAATTATAGTTTACTACTCTATTTGTATTATCCTTAAAAAAGGATATTTAAAGATAAAATGAAAAGCCGAGCAACTCAGACTCTCCGACTATCATTTTCGGTACATCAGAGACGTCAGAAAAAAGATGGCATCATTAGTTTTTTGCGTCGTTCTAGGTCATCTTTTTTTCATTCCAGAACGCCGTGCTGAAGAACCTTCACATAAAATTAATGGCGATGTATGTGAAAAATGACTTCCATTATTTTCCTGCTTTCCGACTTATTTTTATATTATACCAGGGTCACCCCTGGTCCTCATTTTTGGATATCTCGTAAGCGGGGTAGCATAGGGTCCTGAAAATAACCTCTTTTTTAAACACTCATCAACACCTTTTATTCGACACCCATATCGTATAAACACCTTCTAAGGTCACCCCTGGTCCACATTTTAGTAAATATCTCTGAAAACGGGTCGCATAGGGTCTTGAAAATCACCTCTATTTTAAATACTCATCAACACCTTTTATTCGACACCCTCAAATACGTGGTCTTATATGGGACTAATAACTACACCTTTCATTTGATACCCATATCGTACAAACACTTTCTGGAGTCACCCCTGGTCCACATTTGGGTCAATATCTCGGAAACGGGATCCATATGGGACTCAAAACCACTCCATGTTAGAACACTCATCAATACCTTTCATTTGATACCCATATCGTACAAACACTTTCTGGAGTCACCCCTGGTCCACATTTGGGTCAATATCTCGGACACGGGATCCATATGGGACTCAAAACCACTCCATGTTAGAACACTCATCAATACCTTTCATTTGATACCCATATCGTACAAACACTTTCTGGAGTCACCCTTGGTCCACATTTGGGTCAATATCTCGGAAACGGGACCCCATATGGGACTCAAAACCACTCCATGTTAGAACACTCATCAATACCTTTCATTTGATACCCATATCGTACAAACACTTTCTGGAGTCACCCCTGGTCCACATTTTGTGGAATATCTCCAAAACCTTTCCGGTTTCTTATACTTTTTTTGGCCATAAACCATGTCGGGCTCAATCAAAAACTACGTGCAAAATTTCGTTTAATTCGGTCCTGCCGTTCTGAAGTTATAGCGTCAGCAAGGAAAATATGCTCCATTTTTATATATAGATTATTGACTGTTTGCAACAGGACACTCAGCCAACGAGTACAAGATTTCCAATCCCTTCAATATTCCACGGTATTATCGGCTCGTAAACATAAAACAAGGATCTTCTACCTTAGTATACCTACTAAAATACCTTTCCTAAAATATTCAGGTTTATTTCAAATTAACATACGAACATCTTTTAAAGAAACTCAATGAAATGATACAATATTTTAATCAAACTTAATTTTATTAAATTAATTGAAGATACCATAATTTAATTGTACCATCATCGCTACATGAAATAAGTTGACCTTCATGTGCTGGATTCCATTTAACGGCATTGACGTCTTGTGTGTGCGCCTTATCCTCCGATGGAATCATGGTTGGTTCATTCTTTTTTGAATCACCGAATTCATCATCACTAGCCAATTCCCAAATCCATACCGATTTGTCGCGCGAGCATGTGGCAAAAAGGTTGCCGGAACTTGACCAATATGCACTTTTTACTTCGTTTTCATGTGTCTCCAATGTAGCAACGCACTCAAATTCTCCTAAACAAAATAATTTAGATTAGGAAATTAACTTTTGTTCATCTTTACACATGCCAGTTGCCTTCGACCATATCGCTGTTGTACCATCAAAGCTTGGTACCAACAAAGCATGATAGCCAAATGATGTACCCTCTGGTATGGGTGCGTTGAAACCTGGAATTTTTAAATTCGGATATGATGGTGGTGGACCATATCGTTGCTGTGCAATCCACCACCAGCATCTTATGTGAATTCGGTCCAACCGGCATACCAAGAGCTATACGCAGCTTTTCAGATAAATCTCACCTGGGTTTTCTCTTTTAAACGTGTCTCATACTCTCTGCTTTCATAATACAGGTCACCATGTATGGTCATACATGTTTTTTTGCCATTTAATGAACATTAATAATATATTAATTCAGCCAATTCACTAATTTACTTTCTGTGAAAACGTAAACAAAACGAAAATCAGCTGTTTTGCCAATTCACAATGCAATTTTTTGCTAATTTATTCACAATGATGTGTCTAATCGGCGATAAGTTAACCAGGCTTTGGTGAAAACCAAATTGTCGATTCAGAAAATCAGTGATTAAGGAATCGCCGATTAGGAATAATTTAACCGGCTTTTATGAAAGCGGGCCTAAGGGCAACTTTCATAAAAGCCGGTTAAGCCTAATCGGCGATTAATTTGACAGCTAACCATACAAAATACGGCAATTAAACTCTGGTTAGCGGTTACCGGCATTTATGAAAGCGGGCCTTAGGGTTAGTGCTTAATCCGAATTTAATCCTGATTTGTCTAAAATCCGTTTTCACCAAGGCCGATTAGCACAAATCGGCCGGTTAACGGGCGATAAACTTTACCGGCGATGGATGGCCGATTAAGCAAAAATTTGCATTTATCAGCTGTGGACACATTTAGGGCCACTTTCATAAAAGCCGGTTAAGCCTAATCGATGATTAATTTGACAGCTAACCGTACAACATACGTCAATTAAACTCCGGTTAGTGCCTACCGGCTTTTATGAAAGTGGCCCTTAACATTTGTTTATATTCCCGCGAAAAAATTTTAATTTGGAAACTTTCTGATGTTTCGTTAGTGTTTTCAAAGTTGGTGCCGTTCTAGAACACAGTTCAATGGCTGATTTGCATTAGATATTGCTGATAGGGGTGTTCTGCACATAAATACCATGGGCCCGATCCCCAATTTTAGACAAATTTAGGGCACATTTTTGGCTATAACTTTTTGTAGAAAAATAATTTGTAATTTCCGCATTCGGGGTCTAGACGCTTCTTTTTTCATTGAACCGTTTTCTGGAATGGTAGGTCCAAGTAGTTGTGAAAGTTCTTGCTACTACATATATCATATTTAACGAAATAATATAGAAATGGAACATTATACGGACCTGTACAACATGTCACATTGGGGTGCCCGGAGCTTTATAAGAAAACCCCGTGCATTTCAGATAAGGGGAAACTTTTTTCAAAAATATGACGATGACACGTTTATTCAAAGGTTTCGCCTATCCAAACAAAGTGTTTCTAGTGTACTAGAAAAAATTGAACACAAAATAAGAAACTGCACTGAAAGGTTTGTTGAAATTCATTAAATCGTATCGCATGTATTAATGAAGTTCATTTTATAGAAATCGAGCTCTAAGCCCAATGGAGATGCTACTGTTAGCCTTGCGTTTTTATGCGTCAGGAAGCTTCTTAATAATAGTAGCTGATTTCTGTGGAGTGAGTGTGGCCACTGCAACCCGGGTAGTGAAAAAAGTTTCTCACGCAATTGCAGAGCTGTCCAAGGAATATATACAACTGCCTAAAAACATTACAGAGCTGGAAATTACAAACCGTAGCTTCCACGGTATTGCGAGTTTCCCAAAAGTTGTTGGCTGCATTGACTGTACCCATATTAAGATCCAATCACCTGCAGCCGGATTCCCGTCATCGCTAAAGCTTAATCTCGATCGCCAAAAATCTCTTAATGCATTTTGGCAACTTTTGGTGACTTTTGCGATTCCAGTGAATGACAATCTCCTAAAATCTCCATTTTTGGTTCATTTTGATTCATTTTTTTGGCACATTTAAGCGATGAACACGAATGAACCAGATAACGTCATCAGCTGATTTTGGCGAGAAATTTAGCTAAGTTTGCGATTCTGGAATTTCAGCCATCTCGTAAAATCTCTATTTTTCTCCTAAAGCATGCTTATTTTGGCAACCAAAAAAATCTGTTGCTAAAATACAAAATATATGATAAAATGTTAGAATTAAGTTTTTTTATGTCAAAAAACACTCATTGACATAAAATATATGATATTTAAAAGAAAAATCGAAATTGGTAGTTGTTTCCTTTAGGAAACACCTGCTAAACCACGTCCAAAAATGTGGAAAGAGGTATCAAAGAAGCGTTTTCACCTCGGTATTAATAGTCCGATCCCAAATGAGAGGCGTGATCCAAGGAATTTATTTATAGGCAGAACATCGGCTTGAGAAGGTGTCCTTCGTTCGCGCTTCAAGAAAATAACCCTTCACGGATCCAATACGGACTCGCAGAATACACTTTTGCACTTCTCGGAGGACTTTTTATCTGTGTCTGCCAAGGCCGTATACCTCTGTCTACAATTCAACCACTCAAAAAATCTCTTCTACGCTACTAGCATTGAGAACACGTTTAAAAAATAACTAAGATAAAAACTCACCTAGGATGCATCTTTTATTATATATATACCTTTAAGGACACTCGTGACTTGGAGATGCTAAGAAACATTTCTGAAATTGTTTGTAATTACTTCTAGTAGCCTTTGTCTATTTCGGGCTATTTTTGGTGATTTATGGCATGTAAGGAATCGCAACTAAATTGGCAGATGGCGGTGCTATCCCAGCGCCATCAAGCGAAAAGATAACCGTACTACATTTTAGCTAGGCGACTTGAGTTTCAGAATCGCAAATTAGCGAAATCTCCTAATATTCTGAGAGGTCATTTTGCTTTGGCATTTTGGCGAATTTTAGCATTTAGGCGATGGCGATGACTGGAATCCGGCTGCTGGTGGAGAAAGTGCGGAAATTTTTCGAAATCGGAAAGGATGCTTTCGGATTCCAGTCATCGCTATCGCCTAATTGCTAAAATTCGCCAAAATGCCAAAGCAAATGAACTCTCAAAAAATTAGGAGATTTCGCTAATTTGCGATT